>JANCIO010000198.1:0-60865 GCA_027604855.1 Psilocybe subaeruginosa
CGAAAAGCTGATGGACTGATATGAGTTGATGTCCTCATATCTCTGCATTTATTCCAATCTCGATTTTTCCGACATAGCGTAGTTATGAACAATGGTAAAACGAGCTTGCATGAGGTGGCGTTAAATAATTTCTACAAATTTTATAAAATATGTATGAATATGGATAGGATGGTCTCGCAGTTTCCAATTTAATAAAGCTGATCGCCCTTGCCAGTGGCATATTAATAACAATTTTTTAGGACATAGCAGTATCTAATACCCCAGTTCACTAAGGCGATAACGTTGTAGTGAAAAATGAAAGGCTCTACAGAAAAAAAAGGTTAATTAGGAAAACAGACAAGGTTCCGGAGGATCTTACAAATATCCATTGACGTAGTGCTTCCATGGTATGGCAGCATCCGTGGACTGTAAGACTTTTGTGACTCTGGCATGTGCAGCTAAAGTATCCTTTACAGTATCCCGTAGCGTATCTGGAAGAGACCTCCCCGTAACGCGAGCCCGGAGGAAGATATATGAATCTGTTTCTCCACCAACATACTCCTTGTGGAATCTAACATAGTTGTATTTCAGTTATACTCCGAGCGAAGGGAGATAAAAAGAAAATACGCACGATAATACATCATTTGCGAGGTTTGTGACTACTACCATGTCTTCTACAACAGACATATAGATAGAAAGATCCATGTTCAGGCATTTTGGGAAGACCATAAACGCATAGGCGGCGGAACAGCCTGTTTTGTTCCTTAGAAAGTATGGCCACGACTGAGCAGCCTCGGAGAGCTTCATATCGTGAATCGCAGGGTTCTGCTCCAAAAGACGCCCATTTATGCATTCTAAGGCGGAGAGGACGATTGCATTGGCCGGAATGGTGTCCCAGAAACGATATAAACCGTTCAGATGCTCACGGAAGGACTGTAGGAGGATGCCCTTAGAGCTGCTGTCTTTATCTAGAAGCCCTTGTTGAAAACCTGGTAAAGCTGGGAAATGCTCGGCCTTAAGGTCGTCAACATGGAGCATAAAACTACAATGTAAATTTAATCAGCCAAATTTATGGAAAAGAAGGTGAGATATTTGTAAGTAAATACCAAGTGAACCTCGCGATTTCATGGCGTAGTTCGGGTGCGAGTCCAGGATATGAAAGCTGTGCATGCAAGTGGTTACAAAATCTCAAGATAAGTCGAAGAACAAATTTACATACCTCTGCCATGGCGGCAGCCGTTTTGTATATAGAGTCAAACCATTCGTTCCCATTGTCATACCGGGTCAAAAATTCGGCTCGTACAGCTTGATACGTTGCGTTCGTGTCTGTGATGGGCTCTGAGTCCTCAGGACAATAGTCCAGGCTTTCAACAAAATCGTCGATGATTTCTTTGATGACAGTTGGGTACTGATCTGGTTCAAAATCACAAAGACCTGGTGTTGGCCAAGGTTGTGACTTTAATAGAGGGCTGGGAAGAAGGGACTGAGAGATGTCTTTGAATGCTGGTTTTGCCCCGCTCATGAGTGCTGACGAATTAAGAAAGCCTAACTCTTCGTCTCTGGTTTTATAGCTTGCACCCTTGCCTTGTTTCAGGAATATAAAGCCGCATATTTGAAAATGCAATACCTAGGTTATGCTACTCAGGGATAGCCTTTTTTTAGAGCAAACGGTCCGAATCACGATACAGTGATATAATTCTGATGTCAAACTTTAAGCTTATCTTCTTTGATGATGACCTTATGAATCTATTTATAGCATCTTATCCTCTGGACACTTGGTTCCGGTGGTTCTGAAAAGTAGTTTTCATTTCCGTTTACTGGACTGTTATTTGATATTCGTATCATGAACATAACTTGTATCTTGCCAGATTACATTGTCGTTAGTGAAAGTACAGACTTCAGAGGTGCTCCCCTCAAAACTATTTTTGGTCATTAAAAGCTCTCCGAAAGCATTATTAGAGTACATTTACTCAAAGTGAACTTTTTGTCCGCGTCATCTGGCCACCAATAATTATACTTCCAGGGGTTTTTAATGTAAGTTCTGAAACCTGAATGCCTCGTGAAAGAGAAGACATGGATCCAGGACGGCGGTGTACACTCACACATTGGGCGAATTTCGATTGGGTGAATTTCGGGAACCGGTTATCACTGGCTGCAGTCGACGAGACTCACTTCGCCCGGCGTAGCTGTGTTCGATCCCTAGCGCCACAAACGGTCAGCTCCATTTCTTGTCATTGTGGTGAAGGCTAATTGGTCAACATGAACTACATTGCCTATCTATTAGTCATGTAACTGCGAGGGAGTCGGAGCTACTCGACTCTTATAGAGTTCTATTTTATCGGTCATCCTGAAAGGACGGGTTATAAGTTCTGATTATGATCAGGACCTCGTCACCTTGAATTATATACCGATTCCTTCAAGTCCCCTCCTTCGGTCCCTCTGCGGAAGCCCTGATGATAAGGACACCGATTTTACTGCCCCGCCTTCGTCGCATCCAAAAGCTTGCTGTGCATTTCCAAGTGTAGCCCTGTCTGTTCTTGCTCCACGGTTAACTAGTACTATTTCGTTTCATCATTAACCCAATTTGTTTATAACCGATAGTACAGTGAATATTGTACCTTAATCACGAAAGTGCACGCAAATGCACCCCGAAAGTGAATTGGCGCAGGTGTGCGCTAGTCTACGCTTCAAGTTGGCACTTTGAAAACCTAGTGTCCTAATAATGATAATAAAACCGTCGATACAAAGATCCCACTGCATCTACGGCTAATATGCTTTCATATACTTAGGCTACAAATTGTCTTATGCCGGACGTTGCTCCTTTGGCTGGTGATCCGCCAACTTCTTGGGCGTTTCTCAAACCACAAAGCCGTACGTAGACACATTCAACGTGCTTGTGCCTGAAGTTCCTCATTCGCCGAGATCTTATTTTCTGTGTAGTTGTTGTCGCATCGATGATGAGGCAGTAGAATAGTGTCACTCATCGATTAGAACTTCTCTACATATTCCCTTTTTTTCTTACAGAAAGCCGGGGCTCTGGCCGTAGGCTTAGGCTCGGCCTAGGCCTTGTGCGGCTCAGGATCAGGATTCTTGAAGCCTGAGCCTGAGCCTGAGCCTGAGCCTGGCCTGAGCCGCCCAAAGCCTGGCCTAAGCCGCGGCTTTCAGGCCGAGCCGAGTCTGCACATTACTACTTGTGACTGACTGCTCAATCCCAACCGCCCCATGACACTTTCCAAACAGATCCTAGAGGTGCAAAGGTTATTGTCTCATTTAGTGATGGTATGAATATTGGATAAAGCAGCAAAGCGGGTGAACATTCAAGCAAATTTGGGGTGAGTTTCTATTAATTAATTAATTAGACACTTACCAGGCTTAAGTTTTAGGGATACACTTATACGAGAAACTGTCCCGTGTCTGTGTTTGACTTCAAAGTTCACTCATTCAGGCCTCAAAATCGCAGATGCCGCTACAGGGTCGAGTTGGGCAGAAGAGGGAGGGTCGGCGTGCAGCATCGACGATGCCGCTATTGACTGGGTGAGCTCACTCTATGTGACGTGCGTTCTGGTTCTGCCATGAGGATGTCGGCAACGATGCTGCCGACGAGGCCCAACAGCCGATGGTGGAAACGGACCTCTCTCAATTTACGTGACTGGCATCTCTTCTTTCCTTCCTCACACAGGTTCGAGCATGTGAGGTCATCGATCGACCAACCAACCTGGTACCGCTAATCCCAATCAGGAAACTCCCTTGAAAAAAAAAGGTGGTGTTTGTCTCATGTTCAGTGATGTTATTCTTTAAGGGGCGCTCCAGATATGCTCTTAAGAGTCGGCGATTAGGTATCTTGAAGTTGAACAACTATCGTCGATCCGATGCTACTTGCCAGCAGTGGTACACTTCGGCCATCCTCGCTCACATATACGCACTGCACATATTTCTGCATCTCCAGGGTAGATGCGAATTTAGGATCCTCTTTCTCTAAATGTGTCAACACATACCTGACTCGGATCAGAATCACTTAGAGAGAATCATCGAGAATGGACAGGAAGCTAATCTGAAAGTTCTTCTCTGATCAACAACTCTCTGAGAACACAATGGCCCATCCCTACTCAGTTTTGAAGGATGATGGAGATACATGACATCGTTTCTATGTCTCTTGGAGTGGAGGTGTTAACACTCCGTCGGCATGACTCTTTTTCCTTCTACGTATGAATATTGTAGTTTCCCCTGAGTCCTTACAAAGCGGACGTACCTTCGGTCCATTGATGACTTAGCCTAGCCATATTGGCCCGTATGTGCTCTACATATACAAGAGAGCTAGTCGTCCGTGTCCCAATCTGGTGTCAGGCTAAGTATCACGACCATGGGTAATGCGTTAGTTTGGCTGAGGCTGACATGCCGTTGGCGATGGGTTTTGTCGCCCTCTTATTTGGCTTCGGTTTGAATTTTTATGTGGATTTGTATCTTGCGTTCGTCCCTTGACAGACGTTCTTCACTGCGAATGGATTGAATGAGAACGGGATGTGCGAGAAAATGACAGATGCACATGGTTCAGGTTGAGCGATTCAGCGATTTAATTTCCGATTCTTTCCTCAGCGCGTGAGCTGTCATGCGAAGAATACTGGAATGCAGACTAGAATTGGGATACTTGGTTGCCTTTTTTGACATGAGACGCATGGATCGCGAATGGCAAGCCCATGGACGATGTTTGTCATGACAAATCATGGCACAGGACCAACGCATATATCCCAGGGCATAGAGTACATCCATCCTCTCCGAAGCAAATACATGCCACGGTGGAGCTGTCAATGACGATGTGATGGTAAAATGCTCTTGACTCGTCCTATCCCCTGGGATCGACCATGTGCATGACTGTTGGTTCTTGGTTTGGATATCCAATAAGTGGACACAGCATAATTCAGATGCCCCCATGATCGTACCTGTATTGTTGAAATTCGGTATAATATCAATAATACAACATTGTATGGTATCTATCGATTATGGATGGCATGCTGAGAACTACGGAGGAGTCGGGGTGTCTTGCATGCTCAGCTTGGGGTAGGAGGACACGACATCAATCATTATGTATGGATGGATTCAATGCCTACTAAGTTCACACAAGCAAATAACCACCTTCGACATCAATCTTCTGACCAGTGATATATTCACATCTTGCAGGGATTTTTTCAGACAATCAGTGATCTACATAGAGCAATAAAGGTGATTGAATTCTCACTTCATTAAAAAGATGTAAGCCTCGGCGCACTAACGAATTCATGTTTTGCATATCAGTATTTAGGTGCCGTATGAAAAAATTATGAGCGCACCTCGCTAGGCTTTCCGACACGTTTCAAGAGAGTTTTTCCATTGAAGGCTTCGACGACATTCTCTCCTTGTTCCCCAAACATTTTTTCAATAAGCTTCGCAATAGGCGATTAGCAATGTATAACAATACAGTCATTCAAGCTAACAAAGACCCACCTCGGTGTCAATCTAGTGCAGATGGAACGCGGTGGATCAGTCATCAAATACTCTTTTTTTGGTGTTCAGGTGGAAGAAGGGCGCGTAATGCTCACCAATCCGGGGCAGACGAGGTTGACACGGACAGGTGCGAGATCTACTGCCAAGCCTCTGGTAAGTCCTCCTAAGGCTGTAGTAACACTGCTCCCCAGTGGGGCCCCAGGAAAAGGTCTTTGGCCAGCGAGACCTGAAGAGATCGTTAGCACCTGATTTACTCCTTAGTCTTATCTATAATGGTGACAGACCAGATGTGAGTGTCAACGAGCCACCTGGGTGAAACTTCGCATGCTTCGCCAGAATGAATGGGCCCCAGAATCGGACAGTAAAAATCCCTTTTCGCATCGGTCAACTTCAGTGCGCATGTATGTGAGAGCATTTGACATTCCCACCTTGACCTTCCTCGACGGAATCGACGTTCGAGAACGGCAATCCGCCACCATGGGCTTCTGGGACATCGCCGCTTGTCCAGACAATGTGATCGACAAGTCCGAGTCCACTAGCGAAGACTTTGACCGCCTCCGAATTCTTCGCGTCCAGGACCTCCCCGCGTACTTTACCGGGTAGCTTATGTGCCTTCAGACGCGCGACAGCGTCCTCAACGCGGGACTTGTTGCTCGATGCAATTATGACAAGGCTTGCGAGAGACTGGAGGGAGGCAAGAGCTACTGCGAATCCAATTCCAGACGAACCACCGACTACTACGACTGTCTTATTCTGGAGTGTTGCCATCGCGTTGAGTGATGTTGGATGCGAGTTGGGTGTATTGTAGTAAGAAGATCGATGGGTGTCCCACATTGATTAGTGTGCTTTTATAAACCCATCAGCTATTTGATAGTTGATGCTATTGTACTCTCTATTTCGTTCTTTGACATGACAGCCGGGGTCTATGACGAAGTGCGGCACTTACTCAGACGATGGCAAGATTAGCAAGAGAGAGATCACACGCCATTCGATGGGAGCGTAAATGTACTCGAGTATGTCAACGATATGACTTTTGCATTTGTAAGTAAGAACTGTAGTAATACATTTGCAAAATCCTCTTCGGTAATATCAATTAGTAAACCCAGCACCCCTTTGCAGCGAGATGTATTTGTAAGAAACTTGACTGCCTAATTTAATGCGTATGATTTTCTGTGCGAGCATGTCGGGTTATGACCTAGCACACTAGTTAGTGCAACCATTACGCAGCCTGCTTAACTTACTCGGGACATGGCTTCTCAATTTGACAGCACCCATATAAGTTAGTTATGCATTTAGAGCTGGTGGGCATTCCTGCTAATATCTTGTACTACATTGTACGAGCTACGCTTACTACTTAGTGCATGGGTATACTTGCAGATAACTCTGAGCCTGACAGCCAGTTGTTGAGCGTCGCAGGTATCATATTGCGATCGCATCAAAATCTCCGGGCATACAGTATATCTTTGGACAGGCTATCTTAGAGCAGGCCAGGATTTTTGTGGCCAATTTTCAATATCGCGTACACCGTCACGTGTCGGCTCGAATGACAACGACTTCGCCGCAACCTCTGAGTCCACGCGGCTGCCAGTGAACAACCGAGTATTATCGACCTTCCATTACGTTCACATTCGGGCGGTGCCGTGTCAATGGACGGCGGTGCAGGTGCGTTGCGGTTGCTTTGGTCCGGTCAGGCCAGTGTGTTGTGTCTGTATTTCGTCGGAATCGGGATATCGGTGCTAGAGTGGGCGAGTCTAAGCCTAAGCGCGGGGCTCGGAGAGGGGGGCGCAGGGGGGGGAGGCCCGCTGTTCGAGTGTGTTGGTGGGGCTTGCGCACCTGATGTCTCGAGTATGCTCGACGAGAGCGAGGAGGTGGTGTGTGGAAGATGTGTTGCCGGGCTCGGGTTGAGGTTGGGATTGATCTGCGTGTAGGACAGTGATTACTTGATAGTTAGAAGGACGTTCGGCGGCATGGGTGCCGGTAACTTCCGTCCGTTCATGAACCGTGCGCGAGAGACAGACTCTCGGCAATAACATTCTGAAGCTTGCTTTCGTCGTCTGAGGGGGAGGGGGAGGGTGTCCGGACTCCTATTCAGTTCAGTTTAGTTTAGGTTTAGTTCACTCGTACCTATCGTATCATTCTCGTGGTCGGTAGCTTAAGATAGAGAATGATTTGGAGGCGGGTTATGCCGACAGCTTGTTGAATTCGAACCTCAATATATACTTGGAAGTGTGCTGTGAAGCTCCTGCCCCCCGCGGACTACTCACGTGTTCATTCAAGTTGTCTGTTCGTGCGTGGGCCGCTGCTGGTCCTACAGTATTGAACTCGACAGCGCCTCGTCGGTCGGAACTTTGTTTACATCATATATACGTTATGATCCTCTGATACTGTACCACTGCGAGGACGGGTACAATGAATGATGGATGATATGGCGATTAAGTTGATTGTATAGTCCATATAGTAATGATAATGATGATGATAATTGTGCCTGATGATCAAACTTGGACACCGGGCAACCTGTAGATAACAGCCTCACTGCTCAGCATTTAGAGTTGGTATGGAGAGGATAGGTAGGTCTGTGTCTCAAAAAAAGTCCAGGATTCTGTTTTGAGGCCTTGGCTCGGCTTGCGATTGCAGTCGTACGCAAAGTGTTTGCCAGTCTCTCGCGCACGGTCGACGCACACAGTCTCACGGTCACTCACGGCTTCCTTGGCGGCGGTCTAGACATGCAGTATTTGGCAACACCCCAGAATCAAAATAGCGCAAAGTCGACCGAATAAACGCATTCCCTCAACCTGTCACCCTCGACCTTGTTTTTGTTTTTTCCTTTTCTTTCGTGGCGTGCACCGTGTCAGTTCTTCGGCTTGTCGTGTTCGCCTTTTCAGGATCGTGGATTTCGTCGACATCCTTTCACTGCAGCTCCAACTCTCCTGATACGTGACGGGTTATCGATTCTGCGATCGATACACGCATACCCCCATCTATACCCTGCAAACAACACTGCAACACTGTTCGTGAGACACACGGGTCCTCCCTCAATCGCGTCCATCACATCGTGCCTTACCGTGGAGCCTCTCGCTCTCGCTGTCGTCGTGGAGTCGAGTCGAGTCGGTCTCCGCCTCTCTTCTCTTCACCCTCTCTTCACTCTCTCCTCACCCTCCTACCCCTCCCCCCCAAACAAAAACTTCGACTTTCATTGTTGTCCAAATTTGTCCGGATCGGCGATATCTGACCTACAATTGCTCCGGATGAGGTAGGAGATCGCAGAACGAGAAATTGTGCTTCTAAACAGCACAAAAGTAATGGATACAATATTTGTACACTCAAAAGGAATATTTAGATTACTGCAAGTCCATTTCGCATGAATTTTACATTCCGCAAAAATCACCGCTACCGGCAGTGTAATCAAAGGCTTGTCAACGTGCATATTCCTATGCACTTGTTGCTAAAGCTGGGTTGTAAAGATAGCAAGGGTCCAGTGATGATGACACTGTCGCAAAAAAAAGTGTCCGAAGATGAAAGGTTTTAAGATAGACAGGGAACGATCCAATGAACATGAGGTATTTGTGGCAAAAAAAGTTGTAAGTGAACTCGAACAATGACACAGTAGGCATTACCACTGGCTCCCCAATTTTTTTGATTGGTGGGAACTGAGCGAGTTTGGGGAGTAACACAATGGACATGACTAATGCTTGCACCATCTTGTGTAATGGGAACCGAGGTGACAACTGAGATAGGTGTGAAGCAATACATTTGGTAGGTGCTGGGAGCTTCAAGCAGCTTGGGTAGTCACTGAATTGAATGGAAATTTTTGGGGGTGAGGATCTGAGCCGATTTTATACGTTTTACAAATTTTAGATTAAGGGGAAAGCCTTTTAGAGACCATTTCGAGCCCTAAAGTCCATTGATTTACGTTTAGAACACAAGGTTACAAAAATATCACAAATCATCGATTCAGTTTGCAGCTAGGAGTCCATCCATTTTTTTTTTTAAAAAAAA
Source organism: Psilocybe subaeruginosa (assembly GCA_027604855.1). Lineage (NCBI taxonomy): Eukaryota > Fungi > Basidiomycota > Agaricomycetes > Agaricales > Agrocybaceae > Psilocybe > Psilocybe subaeruginosa. The sequence continues at coordinate 9,454 of JANCIO010000198.1, forward strand.
AAAAAAAAAAACCAATAATAACTGTGGTTTGGCTGGATTAAATTCCCATGATAATCTGAAACTGTCGTGAAGTTTCATATCCAAGGATGACAAGATAAGGAATAAATATAATTGACGGTACTCATGCACGCGTAATAAAAGGTACAGGTCCCGAGAACATTTTCTGCAACATCTGCAAGTCATGGTCCCTCTCGATAACAGCCAATGGTTGAACGCCTGCTGGCCAAGGAATTCCCGGTGATATCAGGTAAGGGTACTTGGCTTGTCCTTCTTCTCCCGCCCAGTCAAAGTCAATCAGCTTGACTTCCTTCGCTGCAGTAATCATGACATTCGGCGAACGGACATCGCCAAATACCAACCCATTGTCATGCAACAATTTGAGAGCGTCCTTAAGCGCCCCTCGTACCTTTTCTGCTTCTTCTTTGGTCAATTTTGACTTTCCTAAAGTCTGCCCGTCGACAAATCCCATGACAACCATAGAAAGCGGATTGTATGACGGCTCCTCGTCGGTAAGGCGTGGCGATCCGTAATATATAAGTTCCGGTGCCAAACCGTTGTCCGCTAGCAGGCGGTGTGCCCTCGCCCCGTAACGAGCGACAAATTTGACAACAATGTCCCGGGGAGGTGTACTCAACGTCTGCGCACGAAGCGTTGTGCAATCTGGGCCATCTTCCAAAAAACCAACGTATTTGAAGTGAACAAGTTCCTCGCCGGTATGGTAAGCATTGATCGAAGGGAAATAGCGCGACGCAGCAGGAGAAGCGTCGGACAGTTTCACTGCCTCGTAATAGGACTCGAGCTTGTCCAGGCCACTCTTCAGAGCATACAAGATTCTTGCGACGCGTGAGATATGAGCCTCGTTTAGAGCGGAGTCTAATCCAACCCAAATGTAGTCGGTCAGACGCTGGACAATTAAGCCGTCTGTGAAGACAGCACCAAGGATCACGATCCATGGACCCGCGGTGGCTACGACAAATGTGGGGCAGTTGGTGGCATTTCGAAGTTTTTCGAGCTAAAGAATAAATGAGTGAAAAAGAAAGGTTACGATGAATGGCGAGAATCGTCTACCTCGGGCTGAGCCCAGGAACGGGCCATAGACAAGCCAGCTTGCGTTGATGGGTCCGAACGGCCCTCTCCGAATTCATTTTCATCTTCCTTGAGGAGAATTAAGAAGCGCCCCGCCGCCATTAGCGATTCCACGACGCCCTCAGCGTCCGTGTTCTCGTCATTCAGAATCGTTCGTATGTCGACGCCAAGAATCCTGCAAAGAATAGGGGTCAACTCGCCTCGACGTTTTTCTTCAGTGGTATAGATGGCCGATGACTCTTTCATATACTCCGTAGTTGCACGAATAATATCGTCCGGAATGTCGTCGGTGCCTTGCAGATCATCCAAGAAACGAGCAAAAACAGGGTGAAATAATTGAACCGGAGGTGCGACGCTCGTTCTGGGTTTATTTTCCTGGTATCGGCCGTCATTGATGGAGTAAGCGAGCTGGGAATTCGTGTAAGCAGATGACTCTGCTGATTCGGAGGGAGGCATTACGTTCAACGTGCGTGAGAGAACATTCTGAAATCCTGTTATATGAACGCCGTTTAAGTATCAGCGATAGTCAGAGAGAATGACGGAAACGAGAGCACTTTTATGTAAAGCACTAATACGATCTCTCCCCGCCTCTTCTTTTTTGTCTCCGGCAATAGGTACCTGGACAATGATGTGCAGGTGGTTTTTTTCGACACGAGGGAACATTTCCGACAATGATTGTGTTGGGAGAATGGGCTGTTCGAGGTTCATGCTCCGGATTCTCCTGTCGCGAGCATTGTAATCCGCGGGTATGGAGACCTTGAAGAGGGTAAGTTCGTCGGCAGGGATATTGTCGAATGTGTGTTTGTTCTTCTCTTTGACAGCGACTTTGAGGTCGCTGACGGTCTTTCGGCTGTCAACGTCGATTGGGAAAATGTGGTTCCAAGACATTTCTTCAGCTTCGACCACGCAGAAAAGCTTCAGGATGCAGGGTGCGATGACAAGGATGTGGAGGCAATCGCTCGAAGGACTGGCGTCGTGGAAAAGTGATGACACCTTCCGGCGAGAAAGCAGCTTTGGATATTTATCGAGCCTAAGTTCCGCCCTATCCGATTCAAGGTCGTCCAAAGCGAAGTTGACCATCCGGAGTTCCAGCTCGATGGCATCAACCTGAGCTAATCGAACGGTTCTCGCCTCCTTGATTCTTTGTTTGAGTACTAGGAGATCGTCGGTGTTGGAAACATTTACAGAGAAGGAATCACCAGGGTCGTCATCGAGAAACAAGCAATTGAGCGACAAGGACATGGCTAAGGCTGAATGGAAAGGGTGAGAAAGTCATCAGCAAAATGACAGCGGAGTTTGTAATCAAGTGACAATGCGCGTGATTGGCTGATTTTTAAAATTTCCATGATATTATGAAAAAACATGGCCTATATTGGCTCTTAATACCACGATACAACGCATGTAGTCCAAGGCGGACGTGCCGTTGTAGGGTAAAATACAGGAAGGCGTTTCCACAGTAATTTCGCTGATCACTAACAAGCAATGAAAGAATGTATAGTCTGTCCTAGACAGACTGCGATACACATCAGATGCGTCGGCTTGAAGGTATTCATTTAAAGCAGCGCCTTGCAAAGACCTGTTAATTTTGAACCTCCAGCAGTGCTTCTCCAAATAAATTGGAAGAAGACTGTTATTGGTCCTTCACCTTCGCCATTCAATTTTCCGGCCAACCATTCAACGAAGGAGGATCGAGGGCAAGCTTGCGAATCAGAATATACAGCAGCCGCATATGTGGTAGATGAGCGCAGCTCGTTGCTGCATCACCGCGAAGGGAATACGCATGGCGTGGTGTACATCCCGAACGAAGATATTTGGCAGCGATGAAGCTTGCAGTCACGACCCATATTGTCGGGACGTGTTAGTGGTAAAAGGCTCAGGAATGAGATATTGATTAAACGACACCCGCTGGCCGCTTTTGGTCTTCCTCGACGAGGAAAACGTGCTCAAAGGCAGAGAGAGCGAGACTTGACTGTCACAGTATGTATTGAAAACCATAAAGCAGAATAATACAGACTTCAAGAACGAAACACACGAAGAAAGGGACACACGACGAGCCGCGAACCCAGCATCAAAAACCAATTTCAAAAACCGATAAACATTGGCGACGGGTACAAGCTCCCCGTGAGTACAACTAGCCCTCTCCCGTTCGTGTGCTTCTTCCCCTCAGCGTCCTTATCAGCCTTAGCCTACTTCGCGGCAAGCCACCACAACACATCGTCGACAGCGCCTCGTCGGTCGGAACTTTGTTTACATCATAGATACGTTATGATCGTCTGATACTGTACTACTACAAGGACGGGTACAATGAATGATGCATGATATGAGGATCAAGTTGATTGTATAGTTCATAATGATGATGATGATAATTGTGTCTGATAATCAAAACTTAGACACCGGGCAGCCTGCAGACAACAGCCTCACTTCTCAGGATTTTGGGTTGGTATGGAGAGAATAGGTAGAATGGTGTCTCAACAAATGTTTGGAATTGACATTTGAGGCCTTGGCTCGGCTTGCGATTGCAGCCGTACGCAAAGCACTTGCAAGTTTCTCGCGCACGGTCGAGGGGCACCCAGTCTCACGGTCACTCACGGTCACTCACGGCGACGCACGCGGCGGTCTAGACACCCGAGTATTTGGCAACACCCCAAAATCAAAATAGCGCAAAGTCGACCGAACAAACGCATTCCATCAAATTGTCGGAATTCGATTCATCCTGTCACCCTCGACCTTGTTTTTTTTTTTTTCGTTTTCTTTCGTTGCGTGCACCGTGTCGGTTCTTCGGCTTGTCGTGTTCGCCTTTTCAGGATCGTGGATTTCGTCGACATCCTTTCACTGCAGCTCCGACTTTGCTGATACGCGACGGGCTATCGATTCTACACCCCCATCTATACCCTGCATACCAACACTGTTCGGGAGACACACGGGTCCTCTCTCAATCACATCCATCACATCGTGCCTTATCGTGGAGCCTCTGTCGTCGTGGTGTCGACTCGGTCATACCCATTGACAGGAACACGCGAAGGAGCGTCGCAACACCGACGGAAGCTGTCGCTGGAAGAAAGGAGCAGAGAACATAACACACCACAGGACGTAGGATAGGAGGAAGCAAAAACCAGCTAGAAAGACGAGATGGGACTGGAAGCGGCGGAGCTCGCACGGTGGACGCGGTTCGCTGCGAAGGGCGGCATCGGGAAATGCACCGCCCTCTGCGATTGTGTCGCGGAGGGCCCGGACGATCTCATGTTTTTGAAGGTGTGTGTCGTGTTTTGCTTGATGTTATTCGGCTTTTATTGCCCTCCTCGACGCTTGAACTTTTTTCTTCTTTTTGTCTTTTTTTTTCGTGGGGACAGGATGTTAATTGCATCCCTCTTTTTGTTTTTCTAGGACGACGAGATAACAGTCCTATTCCAAATCCCAGAACTTGATGGAACATATCTCGTAAGTGCCCCTCTTCCCTGCATTCCCACATCCATCCTCCATCCTCCGCCCTCTCCTCCTGCCTCATTCCTCCCTACCTCCAATCTATCCTCCACATCCCCACACCCTCTCCACCCTCCTTCCCTCCAAAAAAAACACGAACACTAACAAACCCCCCACCCCACAGGGCTACTGCGAAGGCGTCGTCGGCCGCTTCCTCGGCGCACACGTGCGCTTCACGACGAGACTCAAGAGGCCCGTCATGACGAAGCGCGCGAGCGTGAGTGCGGCAAGCGTGGCGAGCGTTGGGAGTACGGGTGGGAGTGGGAGTGGGGGCAAGAGTCCGACACCGACGCCGGCTACGGTTTTAGCAGGAGGGAATGGGGCTGGAGGAGCGGTGGGGACGGTGGGAGGAACGGCGGCAACAGGTGGAAGGGGAGGGAAGAGCCCCAGTCCCGCATTCAACGCCGGCCAGTCGAGGAGGACGTCGACACCCCACTCGCATTCCCTCGAGAGGCGCGGCTCGGTGCCGCGCGTTATGTCGCCTTTATCTATGTCCGTGTCGGCGTCGGCGTCGGGTATAACTGCAACGGGAGGAGCGGGAGGAGGGGGGCAGCAGAGGCACGGGAGTTTGTCGGGGCGAGTGGAGGTGGAGAGCCCGGTGCAGGGGGCGTATCATCATGGGCATGATAGTTCGCGGGCAAATTCGATTCCGACAGGCTCTCCAACATCAACATCCGCTGCTGCTACGATCAGCACGACGAGTGCAAGCACGAGTAATGCAGCTGGATACGACTACGACACGCCGACGAGTCCTGCACGCATGGCGAATTTCAGCTTCGGCCGACCGAGCGAACGCGCGCCGTCGTTATCGTCGTCGTCGTCGTCACCCGCGCCGACGTCGCCGCCGATGTCCACGTCTCCTCCTCTTCCTCCTCCACAATCCCAACAGCAGGGGAGATACACGTCGCACGCACCCGCGCCTCTCTCCCTCTCCTTGCACCCCAACACCGGCACGTTGGCAATGGACCCAGGAGGCACCTCGCCGCTGCGGATCATGAAGCGGTCACCCTCAGCGGGGGCGTCGGCGTTCCCGCTGCCTCCTGCGTCGCCGTCGTTTGCGCCGTCTTCGTTGCAGCCTGTTGCATTGGCAGGCGTGGGTGCCGGTGCCGGTGTGGTTGCGGGTGTAGGAATGGGAATGGGCATGCCGCGCACGCCGACGTCGGCGGCGTCGTTCGCCTCCTCTGCGTCTGTGTATTCGGATTGGTCGTTGGTGGACCCGTTGGCGGCGGCGCGCGGTGCTGCTCCGCTGCCGACGTCGATATCGACATCGACATCAGCGTCAACGTCAACAACGTTGGGTGCAGACGCGTCGTATTCATACGCTGCGTACGATAAAGAGACATTTAGGGGTGCAGAGAAGGACGGCGATGGAGACGGCGATGGGGAGGTGGGCATCGGGATGAGTCTCCTGCGCGGACTGGAGGATCTCGGCGGGAGCGATAGCGACTCTGATAGTGATTCTGATTCCGGTCGCGGCAGGAATAGGATTGGGAGTCGAGCGGGGGCAGTGAGTGCAACGAAGGGCGAGAGCGATGGTGATAGCGATAGCGTGTACAACGAGAGCCAGGAGGGGACGGTGGAAGGGCTGGGGTATGCGCTTTCGGTGGACGGGCACGGGCATGCTGACGCACATGAGGAGAGTCAGATGGTGCCGCAGAGGAGGGTGGTGCAAGAGGCTGAAGAAGATGATAAACAACACGACGATGAGGAAGAAGAAGGGCAGGAGATCCTCGCGCCGCTCCCTCTCGCAGGTGTAGGATCGCCCAAATCTCCGTTGTTCGCATCCTACGACGCGCGGAAACGCCGTCCGTCCCACGCGTCGCTCGCGCCTTCCGTCTCAGCGCAGTCCGTGTCCGGCCAATCGATGGCGGCGTCCACGATCTCCGCCGCCTCCGGGTCGTGGGAGGGCGCGTCGGATATATACGACGATTATCGGTATTCGCGGTATTCGGTCGGGAGCGGGAGTAAATTTTCGGTTGGGCGCGGGAGCGGGAGCACGGGGTATGGAGGAGGGGGTGGGGGGTATGGAGAGGGAGGAGAGGAGGAGGAGAGGCCGCCGCCTGTGCCGGATGATGTGCGGGTGCGGAGCGATTCGGTTGGGCAGGGGCAGGGACTGGGGCAAGGGGTGCGGAGGGCGGATGAGAGAAAGGAGGAGGAGCACGATGGAGCACACAAGCACAAGGACGAGACCTGGGAGGAGGAAAACGACCACGACCACACGATAACTGAAATCCCATCACAGCAGCAGCAGCAGCAGTTGCCGCAAGCCAGGATGCGGAGCAGCGCCGAAAAGGAACGAGAGCAAGAGAGGACGCAGCGGACGATGTCGGTCGGCTCGGACGCGTCGGTCTACACGCAGAACAGCCGCCTGTCGGCGATTTCGACCGCGCAGGACGTGGGTGGGCTGGAGGCGGCGCTTGGGCTGCGGGGCGGTGGTGCTGCAGACGAGAAACCTCCAGGGATAGGACTTGGGACAGGACACACGCGGCCCGCACCGCTCAACCTATCCAAGTCCAAGGATACATCGTTAACGGCGCCGACGACGAACGCAGACGGCTCAGTCTTCGTGCGCTCGCCGCTCTTGAACACGACATGGGGCTCGCCGCTCTCGTCGCCGGACTATGCGACGTCGGTGATGTCGCCGAAGAGCTCGTCGGTGTTCTATACGCCGGTGCCAGGGAGTGTGCATAGTGCGCGGGGCGGGTATGCTGAGGGAGAGGGTGATGGGGGAGCGAGGTCACCAACGCTGCTGGTGTCGCCTACGCTGGGAGGGTTCGCGAGTCAGATGCGGATGCGGTTGGAGGAGGAGAGGCGATCACCGAACCCTGAGCGCCAGGAGTTTGCTATGTTGGAGAAGGAGATCGAGGAGAAAGATGAACAGGAACAGGACAAGTCGGGGCTGGGGCACCGCATCGTGGTCGAAGACGAGGACGAGCTGCCGTCGCGGATTCTGAACACCAGCACTGATTCTGCGGGTTCGTCGCCGGAGCCGGAGCTGGCGGAGGAGAGCCTGTTGATGGCCGGGAAGCATCTGGCGCCGCTCGTTGTTGCAAATCGCACGCCGTCGCCGTCGATTCGGGAGGACGGGTCGGACGATGGGGATGTCAGTGGGGCTAGTGGGCTGGCGAGGCGGTTACGGAGTTTAGAGGAGGATGAAAAGCAGGAGAGAGAAAAAGAGGAGGCGAAAGAGAAAGAAGAAAAAGAAAACACACTCACCCTCTCGCCGCCGGCCCCCTCGCATCTGCGCCCGTCGCTGCGCGAGCTGAGGGAGGGCGGGACGGTGCTGGTGCCCGGCACGAACCAGCGCCGGAGCTTGTTCCTCCCGCACCCGAATGCGCCGAAAGCCCCTGTGGGCGCGGAGACGGCCGGCCCGATGTACATCGCGGCTCAGCAGCCGACGCCGCAGACTCCGGCACAGACTCAGTCGTTGCCGCCACAGCAGCAGCAGCAGCAGTATCCTATCCAGCAGCGCGGGCCCCTTCCTCCCGGCGCGCACCCTCCGCCCCCTGGACATCCCCACCCACATGCACATGCACACCCGCCACCGCGCCCGAACCTGTTCACCGTCATCCGCATGGCGCTCTCTCTCCCGCCGCGCTCCGCCGTTCCGCCACCACCCAGCGGACAGCCGCCGAGACCGACGATGCCCCTGCGCGGCCCGACGATATACGGGCGCACGGACGTCGATTTGGGCGCGGCGATGGGGCCTGTGCCGATCCAGTTTAGCGTGGAGCCGCCGCTGGCGAGTGCGCCTCCGCCTGGTGCGCAGGGACAAGGACAGGGCAGGGAGGCGCCGAGGGTGCAGATGATGGCGAAGCGCCAGGGGCAGGGGCAGGGGCAGGGTCAGGCGTCGAGGAGCAAGAGTGTGGGTCCGGGGCTGACGCCTGCTGGTGCGGGGCCGCGCATGGGGGTGGTGTCGCCGCCGCCTGGAAGTCCTGGAGGCGTTGGGGGTGCTGGGGCCGAGCCGATGCCCCCGGGCGCCGGAGGCGGAGGGGTGATCCCACGCGCCAATTTCTTCCCCAAGGCCGCGGGCCTGCGCCCGCGCTCGAGGAGCTTCTCAGGGTTCAACTCGACCACTGCGGAGGCGCCTGTTCCGATCCAGCGAAGGTGCGTTTGCTGCGCTATTTATGTTTTCTATTTTTTTTCCTATTTTGTAGCTAATCGTTTTGGTACTACTGTCGTCTATGTAGTCGAGAAGACTCAGAAGTGCTCTCCGCGAAAGACATCAAGCGCTCGTTGATCAAGACGACGAGTCTCTCGTCTCTCACCCCATCCACCACTCCCTCTACTCTATCTCAATCCCAATCCTCCTCTCTCTCCTCTTCTCTTTCCCCACCCACGTCATCCCTCTCTCCACCCGCATCCATCGCCTCCACCACCTCCTCATTATCGCCGACGCCGACATCAACATCTGCACCGAACACAAACACAACACCATCCAAAATATCACTAACATCCTCCCCGCTGCGGCCCTCTCCACTATCCCTGTCGAGCGTCAAACCGTCCTCTCCGTCTCCATCCTCCCCATCCCTTAAATCCCCAGTCCCGCTCTCGCCGACGCTGAAATCACCTGGAGGACCGAACTCGCATGCGAATGCGAAGCCGCCGCTGTCGCCTGTGGGCACGAAACCGCCTAGTAGTCCTCTAGCGCAGTCGTTCACTTTCCCTAAGTCAAGTGGAGGTGGGTCGAGGCCGGGGTCGCCTGCGCAGCAGCAGCAGCAGCAACCAGGGCTGGGGTCGCCGCTCCTTGGATCTATGCGCGCCATGCAGCAGGACAGGCAGCAAGGGCAGCAGGGACAGCATCCGCTGAGACAGTTGTCCGGATCAGGTTTTGGTGGTGAGGCAGAGGCACAAGGGGGGGTGAGGACGACGCTCCCTGCATCGTTGAGCGCCACGAACTCGTTGGCGTCGAACGCAGCTTCTCCTCTCAACGCCAACGCGATGAACATATCGCCCCCTTTCGCAGCAGCGCCAGGAAGGACGGCGTCGCTGCAGGCTCTTCCCGTGTCCAGGAATATTAATATTGACAGCGATGCGATGTCGGTGCGGAGTGCGCGCGCGCAGCAGCAGCAGCCTCCACCGTCGTCGGCTCCTAACCCGTCTGCTCTTACGCTCGGAGGATCCGGAGGAGGCGCAGGGGCAGGAGAAAGGGCAGGAGAAAGAGGGGCAGGGACAGGAGAAAGGGGCCCAGGGGTGGCGCGCCAGACGAGCCTGCGCTCGAAGCTGAGCCTGCCGAATCTGAGGCGGAAGGTCAGCAAGCTCGATGACGACTCTTCTTCCGCTTTCAACTTGAACTACAGTGGAAGCAACAACAATAGCCATAGCAATAACGAGGAGATGCACACGCAGATGCAGATGCTGCAGGTGCAGGACATGGAGTTCGAGCTCGTGCGGCCGTCCATGGCGCACCACTTTAACCGGGAGATGGGCGCGGCGAGGGGGAGCGAGGATTCGGGGGTCCTTGGCGGTAGTGCGAATGCGGGTGCGGGTGCGAGCACGAGTGCGCGGGAGCGGGAGGGGTCGTTCGACGGTGGGAGCGGAGGGAGTGGAGGGAATGGAGGAGGGTTCCTGCGAGCGGAGAGCCCCGCCATGTCGATCACGTCCGGCGGGCGGCGGTCGCGCTCTCCTTCTGGGCTCGCCGATGGCTCTTCTTCAGCACAGGCACCGGCACAGGGGCATGGGAGCTGGGTCCCACAGACGCGGCCGCCCCAGGTGTCGAGGGCCATGAGCGGGAGCGGCGACGGAAGCGCGGAGAGCATGGATGCGCACCGGCAGCGCGAGCTGAAGTGGATGGGGATCATCTCGCCCACTTCGTCGGGGGCCGCGGGGGCGGGGTCGCCCTCGGTGGTGGCGAGCGCGCCGTCGCCGTCGCCATCGTCAGGTGCCAGCGCCAGTGCGGCGCCACCACCACCGCCCTCTTCCGCGTCCACCTCCACAGCGCAGTCCACATCGGACGCGCTCCGCAAGTCCAAAAAGGTGCGCAAGCTGCTGGTGGACGGCGTGCCGTCCTCGGTGCGGTACCTCGTGTGGTCGTTCCTCACGGACGGGAAGGGGCGGTGCGTGCCCGGGGTGTATGCGCAGCTCGGCGCGCGCGGGTGGCAGCATGGGCGGGGGAACGGGAATGGACAGGGCAGGGAGCTGGTGCGCGAGGAGATGGAGCGCGATGCGCGGGGTGTTGTTGGCGGCGATACTGGAAATGGTGGTGCTGGTGCTCCTGGTGGTGGATATGGGGATTCGTGGGAGGCAGGAGGTGGGGATAAGGAGAGGGGGAGGCGGGAGAGAGAGGTCGTGGGGCTCTTGCAGGCGTATTTGAACATGGTGCCTGATGTTGTCTATTCGCGGGGTAGGTGGAATTTTCTTGTTGTCTTCTTTCCTTTCTTCTTTCTTGTCCTGTCGAATTTGCTAACAAATACAAAAAACACACTGTAGGCCTGACCCAGATCGTATCGCACCTCCTGCTGCTCGCGCCCGAGGAAGACGCGTTCTGGATCTTTGTCTCGATGATGGACGCGCATCTGAGGCCGTACTTCTCCGCTGCCCGTCTCGGAGCCGCCGGTGCAGGACAGGCGGGAGGGGCGGGGACGGGGACGGAGGCGACGCTGCAGATGGAGGTCGACGCGACGCTCTTGAGCAGGGCGCTGGAAGTGAACGACGCGGCGCTTGCGAAGAAGCTGTTTGTTGACGGTGGAGGTGGGTTGGGGCTGCGGCCTGCGCGGGTGTGTGCGCCCTGGTGAGCCTCCTTGCTTTGCAAAAAAAAAAATCTCCTTGATGATTCGAACACGCGCATTTTCGCAGGTTCTCGTCCCTCTTCGTCGGCGTCCTGCCGGCTGAATATCTCAACAGAATATGGGACCTCTTCCTCTTCGACGGCATCCCCTTCCTCATCCGCGCCGCGCTCGCTCTGCTCACATGCTGTCGGCGGCCTCTGCTCGACAGCACATGCGCCTCCGAGGCACAGGTGCTCGCGGTGTTGGAGAGACCGCCGCAAGCGTGGCTGCCCGCGTCGCCGGAGGGGTTTTTGGCGCTAGCGCAGGGGGTGAAGATGAAGGATGATGAGGTGCGGAAGACGAGGGTGAAGATGGAGGTGGCGATGAAGAGGGGCACGATGGCGCAGGCGCAGGGCGCGGGTGGGGCATTGGGGCTGGGGTTGGGCGGAGGGAAGGGCAAGCCGAGGGTGGCGAGTGTCGGTGGCGTGGGGGTGAATATTATTTCGCTGCCGAGGATGTGAGCAGGAGGCGTTGCCATTTCATTTCGTTTTTCGTGTTCTATTACATACCATGCGCGCTGCTGGTGCTGACTGACGCTTTAATATTTCTGTGCAAAAGTTTTTCTTCGTTTTTCGTTCTTTGTTCTTCGTTCTTCGTTCTTCGTTTTTTTTCTTTTTTTGTTTTATTCGCCCTCAATTCCTGCTTTTATATCTCTTTATTCAATGCATCTATATACTTCTATGCAAATTGTCCTTTACGTACATCTACCTAAACCTATGCACATATCTTTTCTCACTCTCGCTTTTTTTTTCGTTTTGCTGAGAAATACTCTACGCTCGGGCAGGACGGCACCTCGATTTGAAACTTTCTCAAGGAAAGCACTTCACGGCGATCCCCAGTACTTTGGTCCTTTGTCATCTGTTCTTTCAGTGAAGAAAAACATTGAAATGTTAAAGCATACCTGACAGGTTCCGGGTACTTTTCCGAATTGCACTTTGGGTAGCGATTCTAATTTTGTCACTCGCCGTCATTTGTGCCTGCAGCCTGAGCAGGCATATTTACGTTATGGCCTTTACCTCGACCAGGTATAAGTAGTATAAGTATGGCTACCTCAGATTCAAGGACCAGCTATTGACAGGCCGTTAACGATCTACATATGATTACCTTCATCCTCAAGATTTGCGTCTTGTATGCACTGTGGAGGATTTTCAGGTCGTTCTTCGTGAGATCGCCGCTTGACAATGTACCCGGACCTCCTGCAAAGTCCTGGAAAGGCGAGTTGTTTTCTCTTTATTGTTTCCAGTGGTGTCGTACTGAGTACTTTCTTCGTCATTGGCAGGCGTCTTTCCTGACGTTTTTAATCCTGATGCATGGGATTTTCATAGACGGATGGCGCAGAAGTGTAAGCTGTTTGCTTGTGTTTTAGAGACGATGCTTTAAGATGATAAACGTGCACAGACGGAAGTGTCATTAAAATCAAGGGGTTACTCGGAGTCAGAATTGGTCTTTCTCTGTGTTATTTTGTTCTAGATCATGCTGACATCTGCTCATTGATGTAGGAAAATCTCCTCTACGTCTTCGATCCAAAGGCAATGCACCAAATTCTGGTCAAGGTCGGTAGTCGTGTTGAAAATTTCATTCAGTTGAATTGTGTTCTTATATACTCAAAAGGATCAGTATATCTATGAGGAAACGTCCTCCTTTATCGCGTACGACGCTTATCCGAGTTAACTTACCTCCGAACTCCATCGATCTGACTATTTTCTTAGAGGGAATAAACTTATTTTCGGCCATGGACTACTCAGTACCATTGGTAAGCGATTAACCTTCTACGACGGAGATCACTGAATGAAAATCAGACCCATATAGGTGATCAACATCGCAAGCAGCGAAAGATGCTAAATCCGGTTTTCTCCATTGCGTATATGCGTCAAATGGGTATGTGGATCTCTCTTTCGTCCTAGGATAGCCAACATTAATATCGAGTATAAGTCCCTACATTCTATCACGTCACGTATAAGCTGCGCGACGCGTTGTTGAATAGAGTCAAAAATGGTCCACGGGAGGTGCGTTAGCTCAAAAGACATTGTATTTTTGGATGCAGCTCATACGTTGTAAACTAAGATGGATCTTCTTCTGTGGATGAATCGAACTGCTCTTGAACTAGTTGGCCAGAGCGGACTCGGCTACTCCTTCGATACATTAGAAAAAGACGCCGCTACTCATCGGTACAGCACATCAGCGAAGCAACTAGTGTGAGTTGCTTTAAAGAGCATCAATTTATGAATGGTTATTTATTTTCATAGACCCCTGCTGCTCAAGCACCAACTTCCACGTACCTATTTGCTCCCGATTCTGGTCAAGATAGGGACCCCAAAGTTTCGCCGGGCAGTGCTAAATATGATGCCTAATAAAACTCTCCATAAGCTTCGGGACATAATAGATACAATGCACGGTACTTCGGTGGAAATTTTGGAATCAAAAAAGAAGGCATTGCAGGAGGGTGATGAGGCAGTTGCACTGCAAGTCGGCCAGGGGAAAGATATTTTGAGCATCCTTTGTGAGTTTTGTATTACTCAACTACCTGTAATCAGCACCTACAATAGTCCCAGTAAGAGCCAATATGGACGCGTCAGATGACGAAAAGTTGTCAGATGAGGCAGTCCTTGCACAAATATCGTACGTCTAAAGTCCAACCTTCTGCCCAAAGGAGATCACTGAACGATATTCACGATTAGGACATTAATATTTGCTGCTATGGACACCACTTCTGGCGCCCTTTCACGACTCCTCCATTTATTGGCGACAAACCCTACCGTACAAGATAAGCTACGCCAAGAAGTTGTAGAAGCTAGAGAGCGACTAGGGGGAGATTTATCCTACGACGAACTGGTCGCGCTGCCTTATCTCGACGCCGTATGCCGGGAGACACTCAGACTGTGAGTTAGTCGTACAAACCATTTGGCCGGCTTAAGCGTCCTAATGTTACAGAATCTAGGTATGCGCCAGTTTCTGTTGTGATGAGAACGTGAGTCTTCATGCTGTGTGTTATGTCCACAACATTTCATTGAGGTTGCAGAACTCGAGAGGATGTTGTTCTTCCCCTTTCGAATGCCATCAGAGGATTAGACGGCCAGGAAATGACGGAAATCCCCATCCCGAACAATACAAAGGTTATTGTCGGCATGATGGCGTCGAATACTAATCCCGAGTTGTGGGGCCCCGATTCCTACGAATGGAAACCCGAACGATGGCTGAAGCCCTTGCCAGATGCCGTGGTTAGCGCCCATTTGCCAGGGATTTATTCTAATTTGTAAGAATGATCCATCCTGCTTCTCATTCTCTCTGCTGACTCCATAGATACTCAGAATGAGCTTCCTCGGTGGTGGGAGAGCTTGCATGTAAGTTAATATTTGAGGACGACAACAAACTCAATGCTAACTTAACACACTGTGTGTGTCTAGTGGTTTTAAATTTGCACAGCTGGAAATGAGTGAGTGCAACATAGTACATATCCTTTAGTACCTTGTAACACTTCTTTCAGAGGTCGTCTTGTCGGTTCTGCTCGAGTCATTCCGACTCTCTCCGTCTGAGAAGAAGATATTCTGGCAGATGAATGGAATAGCTGCTCCTACAACAGAACACGTAAGAAACCTCCATAATCAGCTCCCGCTGGTTGTAGAACTTCTGAAGTAGGCACATGCTATTGCTCGAGCAGGGCAAACTCGCCAGCCTCCTCTATTTCATTATAGTTCCACCTAATATCTACCATTCAATAAAAGCGATTACTATAGTATATTCGTTATTTGCCTTTCACTGGTCTTGTTTGTCCGATGATTAAACTTAGAGAGAAGATAGGAGTCAGAGCGGAGCGTTGGAGGAGAGGTACGAACCTTCTAGATCAAACTTGTAGTTGTCAAATGATGCTTGATTTAGGTTGAGATTGTAGCTGCTCGAATCTTCAACAAAAAATTTCCGTGGACCGTGCGCGAGAGACTTTGGGAATGCTGAAAAGCTAATATACGTCCTCAGATCCAAGTATGGTACTCTGGATCAATCACGCACAATTGTCGCAGTTTGGGCAGAGAGACTCAATTTGGAAACACACGACAGGCGACAGGCGGCGATAAAGTGAACTTTGTTCAGAAAATTTGTCTCTCTGAAGTGCCAGCAGAACACTTGGTTCGAATTTTGGAACCCAGACTCAAAATGAGTCCGAGTCCGAGTCTGGATAGAACGTGAGAACACACGCGGTGGTCATGGTTCCCTTTTCACTTCCAACATCAACCTCCCGTCAATAAAGCTGAAACGCTCATAATCAATCACGCGTTTGCAATGGCTTTCCAGATATTTTTTCGTGTTATTCACAGGATAAGGAGTCTCAAGTTGGGTTTAACATTGCGCGGACTAAAATCGTATGGTTTTTCTGTTCGTTCGGCGTTGCGCTGGCGCTGAAGTGTTGTCAAAGCTGCCCTCACCCCTGGTTTACCCTTTTGAAACTCCTGTGGCCTATTCCTTGGAGGTACATGCTTCCAATCCTGTTAGATCCTTTGGAGATCCGTGACCATCCCAACATTGTTGATCAGCGATACTACGTGGAGGAAAACTATAGGAGACTGAGAGCATTCCCCATTTTCCAACTTCGCGATACTTCGCTAAGATCGCTCTATCGCCTGCATGATGTCGTTTGCGCCAACGATGAGAACTATGTCATGCTAGAGAGCGAATATTTCTGGCGTCGGGCTCACTGGCGCATCAAAGATATACCTGATCCGAAAGACCCCAATCCGCTGCGATACGCAATCTTAGCGTCGCTTACAGAAGCTATGGTGGTGGCGTACAACCGGAAAATTACAATTGGTCTCCGCCGTGATGTCCGTGTGACTAGTAAGGCCCAAGATGAAGCCTTTCGGCAGGATCCTAACAAGCCATACGAGGAGGCACCGTCCTGGGCATCGCTCATCCCCCCAGTCGAAGAATGGACATCTTTCCTTGAAGATAGAGCCATACGTAACTGTTCGACTCCATTTTTTAAGAGGCATATCTGTGCGGATCCTTCACAGCTGCAGAACATATAGCACAGTCCTTGGAGATCATATCATACGAGCACTCTCTGCCATGGAAGTATATTTGAAGGTAGCAGCCAGGGCCCAGTAGTGCTGTTAAGTCCACATTCCAGATTGCGTATAGAAGCATTGAAAAGATGTACTATCTATCTACGTTATTTCCAAATGTGATATCCCCCAACTTGGGGTTCATAAAGTAGTAATACCTAAAAGGGGAGGTAAAATGGGGATACGGCGGCTCGCACTGTACATGCCAATCGAGAGGTTGGGACACATTGGCATCTCTGCAAGAACGCGGAATCGGACAAATGGAACCAATTCAGTGGAGTAGTAGTGACAGTAATGGACTCCACAAGGGCCACGCAATGTGACCTATACGAACAGGAATCAGCTGCTTCATCTACAGAGTCATGAGTCGGTAACCTGGACGAATTGTATGAACATGCAGCAGTCCCATATCCATCGACCTTTCATTCATCAGCCTATCAAGATAATCCCATTGCCATTAGATACATTCATAAATCTCGCATCCCGTATCCCTGTCACCCTAGCTCTACCATTGCTGAAGCTCATGCATGGTATTTTGCAGGAAACCAGAGTAGTAGTTGGGTATTCCATAAATCGGACTGAAATTTGGCTGTAGAAATGCATTTATAATATCACCAGGGCTCTGGCTGAACCATCTGCTGACGAACGGGAGCTCAACCCTATAAGTACAAGCAGATGAAACGTCTGTTCTATTCAATAGTGAGTACAAAAAACATGTAACGAATCAGAGAGCCGAGCCTCGAATACCTCTACTCATATGTTGAGATCTACCGACATCCGATGCTGTAGTGAATAAAAAACACCTACATTCGTTTTACCATGTCCGCGGACCTCTAGCTTCCATACTTACAATTGATCCATTACTAGAGTACTTACATACGCAAAAGTAATATCGTTGACATATATTCTTACTGAATAGCATGTGATCTCTTGCTAATCCCGCGCTTTGTCGTAGACCCCGGCTGTCATGTCAAAGGATGCAATAGAGTATCGAATAGCTGATGTGCTTATAAAGCATACAAATCAATGTAGAATACCCATAGATCTTATTACCACCCCCAATTCGCATCCAATACTACTCAACTCGATGGTAACACTCCGGAATAAGACAGTTGTAGTAGTCGGTGGTTCGTCCGGAATTGGATTCGCAGTAGCTCTTGCCTCCCTCCAGTCCCTCGCAAGCCTTGTCATAATTGCATCATGCAACAAGTCACGCGCTGAGGACGCCGTCGCACGTTTGAAGGCTCATAAGCTACCTGGAAAGGTACGCGGCCAAGTCCTCGACGCGAGGGATTCGGAGGCGATCAAAGTCTTTGCTGGTGAACTCGGACCTGTCGATCACATTGTCTGGACAAGCGGCGATGTCCCACAAAGCCAGGGTGGTGGACTACCATACTCAAACATTGATTCCGATGAAGAAGGTCAAGGTGGGAATGTCAAATGCTCTTACATACGTGCGCACTGAAGTTGACCGATGCGAAAAGGGATTTTCACTGTACGATTCTGGGGGCCATTTATTCTGGCGAGGCATGCAAAGTTCCACCCGGGTGGATCGTTGACACTGACATCTGGTCTGTTACCATTATAGATGAGACTGAGGAGTAAATCAGGTGCTAACGATCTCTTCAGGTGTTGTTGGTCAAAGACCTTCTCCTGGGGTCCCACTGGGGAGCAGTGCTACTATGGCCCTTGAAGGACTTACCAGAGGCTTGGCAGTAGATCTCGCACCTGTCCGTGTCAATCTCGTCTGTCCCGGATTGGTGAGTATTACGCGCCCTGTTTGCAACTGAACTAAAAAAAGTATTTGATGACTGATTTACCGTGTTCAATCTGCACCAGATTGACACAGAGGTGGTCTTTTGTTAGCTTGAACAATTGTGTTGTTATACATTGCTAACTGCCTATCGCGAAGCTGGTTCAAAAACTGTTTGCGGAACAAGGAGAAGATGTTCTCAAAGCCTTTAATGGAAAAATTCTCTTGAAACGTGTCGAAGACCCTAGCGAGGTGCGCTCATAATTTTTTCATACGGCACCTCGATACTGATATGCAACACATGGATTCGTTAGTGTGCTGAGGCTTACCTCTTTTTAATGAAGTGAGAATTCAATCACCTTTATTGCTCTATGTAGATCACTGATGATCTGAAACTTTCCCTATAAGATGTGGATATATTACCGGCCAGAAGATTGACGTTGAAGGTGGTTATTTGCTTGTGTGAACTTAATAGGCATTGAATCTGTATATACATATGATGCCCTGTCTTCCAACTCAAGCTGTCGACGTTGCGTAATTTCCAGTTTGCGGTTGGTTTCAACAACATTGACTGGGGTCCGATAAGCACTCAGATACATCGAGGAGAAAAAAAGAATCTATGATACAAGTTTGCTTTGCTTTGCTTTACATAGACGATGGTGTGTCGTCTCAGAGCGCAGATAAAGCATACATTGAAACACCCTGACTCTTCCGTGGGCTTCAGCATGTCATCCATGATCGATCCATGCTACACGAAGTCATATTGTCTTACTGAAATTCAGCAATACCGGTACGGTCCTGGAAGCCGCATCGATTGTCCATTTAGATTGGGTATCCAATGAAGCTTGAAGCGCGGAGCCACCGTGACAGTATGGCCGTCCTCTCTTCTCACAACATCATGACTCTTGCGTCGCCCACCTCCGCAGTACTCAGTTCTTCGTCCAGCACAAATGTAATGGATAGTTGCGAGATCAAGAATTAATGATTCCAAAGAAACGTAATGATTTTTACCAGGGTTGGATCGACGGGGAATGGAGATGGTCCATGAACCAATGCCCGGGTCTCGCGGTGTTAATGGAAGATATCAATAGAATCCAGATATCCGACGAAGCATAGTGAGATACGGCTGAGTCGGCGAAGACAAGAAAGAAGCAGGGAAACATGACGAGCTGAACAAGTCGGCGATGAGGATATGAAGAGGCTGGCCGATGGAAGACTACGCCGATAGTGATCTGGGTTCATTAACGTGGGAATGGCGTGCGTTATGATATTGTTGCCGGGGACAACGTAAGATGACGAGAGGTGGAATTTTGCGATCCATAAAGGGTGCAGGCCTGTTGTTTCCCATTTTGTTTTTCTTCCCTCACTTCTGTTTATCTTTTGACGTCCTTTTGACTGTCCACGTAAGTCTTCCATCAATAAAAACTGAGGTCCATACGCATGCATGCATATTATTGTATCACTCCTTCCTCGGTCCTTATCTTTGTCTTAGCGCCTCATCAGTACTACTTGTGGAACACAGAGCCACCGATGTTCGTTCTGGTTCTCATCTTTAAAGTCACCCATCCAGTTCCATTACATTATGTATACTCTCTGTATTAAGTCTTTGACCTATACCCCGGTCTTTATCGCTGAAAAATATATCTATAATAATGGGCACCGGGTAGCACTACCAGGTAACGTCGGGCATAGCAGCGTACCCATACCCCGTACACATGGTACTTAGTTCTTCTCTTCTAGTCCCTATAGGCTCTATTTCAGAGGCTGCGGCCAGACGTATAAAGTACCCTCACCTCGCGAATCTGAATGCCCGGTCCCATCATCCCAGCTACCGGTCTCGGTTGAACGCTTTAATTTTAGTTAATCAGATCCAGACTCCTTGAACATCCCAATACAGCTTCCCGTAGCATGATCACTCTTATCCTCATCGCTTGTGCATTGTATGCACTGTCGTGGGTTAGTTGGCGGATGTTCAAGGAGTTGTCTGCGAAAACGTCGCCGGACTCTCGGCAGACGTTAAACGGTGAGTCTTATGCGATCTTGGGCCTGTGAGCGTTATTGATCAAGTTAAAAACCCTCTTAGGTGTATTCGTCGACGGTTTTGATCTAGTCTTAATGAAGTCGGTGCTCGTTAACATCTGGGGACAGCTTGAAAACTCTTGGAAAAGCGGCGAGTCTCTATTCTTTGAATTCTCGTAATGTTGTGCTAAATGTAACTCCGGCTCCTCAGGCGTAGCATTTTATAACGCTTTTGACGTTGAAGCGCGTGATCACTACACTAAACAGATAACGGAGATTTTCTGTAAGTTCCTATTCGATGGCTTGAAGGATCATGATATATGAACTTCACTGAGCGACTATTAACAGATGGAACTCTCACTCAAATCAATTTATTCGCGTACTCGGCTCTCGGGGATGCAAAGACACGGGCGGGGCCTCTCATTAAATCAACCAAATGTGTTTACTTTCCTTCTTGCCTTCATTTCGAGCTGACGTGCTCAAATCGAACGCTTATTAGCCGTTGCTGCTAACGCTCTCAGTCCCAACACATGGGATTCTCTGAAGACATCTGTTCTTGCCATTGTACAACAGGTTGAGGGCCCCCTTGCCCAATATTGGAAAGGCAAGTCCCTATTTTCTGGGAGTTTCTGGAACGTCTTGGCTAAGCTTAAGTCGGCCTGCAGGCGTATTTCCTCAGGGTCTGGTCAGCCCCAATACATGGAATCTTCTTCAGCAACAGTTGACGGAGGGACGGGGGCTGTTCGAGGGCTTGACGAACGATATCTTTAAAGCGATCCTTGAAGTTAGTAGGAATTCATTGTTATTCCCTGTTAACGGTCTCTAATGCATAGAATAACCTATTTGTTGATAGTTGGCGGGCCCAGATAGATTGAAAGCTTTCGATGATTTTAAGAACGACGTCTTCAAGGCGATACTTGGGGTCAGTCGTCCTTCGTTTTATGAAAAAATTGGATTTAGTATCTCTGACCAGGATTGCGTATTCGGAATGTTATTAGGAAATCTCACTTTACGCCTTCGATCCAAGCGCAATGCATCAAATTATTGTCCAGGTAGGTGCCCTCTCGCGCTGTAATTTACGCTTCATGGCTTTAATGCAGTCATGATTAGGATGAAGACGTGTACATCTACGAAGAGATCGCCACAGAGTCCTCTAATAGGTACGTTTCTGGACCTAGGTTCACCGAAGAATTGATATTAAGAACCCCTTCATTCCGTATAATCTGTCTAGACCAGTAGCCGATTCGACCAAGAAAACTGCGGGAGATAAAGTGCCGACCCAGGGCGCGGATGTCACAGAAGAAGTATTGCAGGCCCTGCCAGAGTCATCAGGTCATCCACCAGTCGCTGAAATGGGATCGGAAAGCGAGGGCGAACTGGAAAGCACGGTGGATATCGACATCCGAGTGGAGGAGGTCGACGAAGACGAAGATTCCGACGATCTCGACGTAGATTACGATAGGGCAGTCGAGACCTTGGGACTGAGTCGTATTGAGGAGGTGGTTGAAGAGGAGAGTGAGGAAGACGTAGTGGGGACGACGGACGCAGAGAGTGTTCCGGTTCCGGGACTTGAAGGGGAGAGGGATACGCAGATAGAGGTGGAAGCAATCGAGGAAGTGCAGATACAGGACTGTCAGGCAGAGACGGCCGTAGTTGCGCAGGCGGCAGAGAAAGAGGCCGAGAATGGACAAAGGGAAGTGAAGGGAGGGAGCCGACGCAGTAGCAAGTCGGAGAATCACACTTTGGTGGATGAAGTGAGAGGGCCGAGTCTAGATGCAGACGCTCCTAATTCTGGGGAACCTGAAAGAAAGATGGAGGTGACGAGTCGCCTGGTGGAGGTTGTGGAGGTGAAGAGGAAAGAGAAGGGTGTGGAGGTCGTAGTGGATGAGGTGAGGGAAGATGTGGATCTTGACTATGTGAACCAAGCATTGGCCGTGGTGGAGGCGAAAAGCCGGATGAGGGAAATGATGGGAGACGAGCGGAGTGAGATTCAGATTCACGTTCGGAACCCCGACAAGGACAACAATACCACAGGGCTAGAATTGGCACCATCTAGTAAAGCCCCACCACGCAAGAGAAAGAGATTGATAAGCGCTGTTTTCGGTAGGGTATTGGGAAAGAAGAATAAAACGTCTTA
Organism: Psilocybe subaeruginosa; assembly: GCA_027604855.1. Taxonomy (NCBI): domain Eukaryota; kingdom Fungi; phylum Basidiomycota; class Agaricomycetes; order Agaricales; family Agrocybaceae; genus Psilocybe; species Psilocybe subaeruginosa. Next base: position 31,750 of record JANCIO010000198.1, read on the forward strand.
GGTGGCGTTTTTATTTCTCTAGGGAAGCGTGTTTGTACCATATTTTATCATGCATGATTTACGATCACATGTACAGTATCGGATTATATTACATACGAGTTTAATCTTTCTTTTGATGTGAAAATACGGTCGTTTTGAGGTCGTCGTTTCGAACAGTTTCTGTGACAACACGACTTTTAATTGCTATTCAGCCAGTTACCTTGCCTTGAATCTCTTGAATCTTACAGGGTATCGTCCTCGGCCACAATTTTAGTTGATGCAGGGCTTGAGCGGCATGCTCACACTTATGATTCAGTCATTGGTGACAAAATGGGGACAAAGCCCAGCTTGGGCTCGTAGAGCCCGAATGATTTGGCGATATCTAAGGAGGACCAAGATCAATGAAATTTTTTGAAAAGGTGAGAAAGCGTCTAAAATATAGGGTGGGTACTTAAATATGACACGTCTCGCCAATCTCAATTCTCAAAATGTTCCCTACAACGAGTGAAACAATGTTAATACAGGTTTGGAATCTCATCAGGGATTGAGGACATGACTAGAGGACGCTTGAAACGGCTGGTTGAAGACGTTTGAATTGCAGTGGCGTTAGTCGATTCAGAAGGGGCCCGTAGGTAGAGGTTGAGGTAGCAGGTAGCAGGGGAGCGGATCTTAATGTGGACCTAGACGTGACCTTGCTGCTTGTGATGCCGAAAATCTCGACACAAACTTTGCGTGGAACAAAGGGATGGGAAACCTGGTATATTACCATCATGTCAAACGAATAATAAACTAATCCACGGCGAGTATGTCTGTCGCCTTCTGCAACAAAGCCAAAGTCATTATTATAAACAATTAATGAGCTTGCAAATGTCTACGTACTGAGGTCCGTCACAATAGTGGATGGTCGTTGCCTAATTGGAACGTGTATAGGAGGCGCATTCAGGCTTCGACATTTCAGTAAATAGCCTAGATGCCTTCCAGGAACTGTTGCCAGTGACTTTTCGCCAGATGTTTGAAGGCGAGTAAACGCATGAGAGCTAGATTTCTATATTCAATATCCCCCATCCCTTCTCTAGCACACCGGTCGTGCGTTCCTACGGTAACGCACTTCAGGACTTGAGTTGGAGTTGCAGGGTACTGCCCGAGGATGACGGCGTTGCTCAAATCCTGAGAGACAGGGACGAGATAGAAGGTAGGACGGGTACTGGCCATCGTAATGCAGGGGATGGTCATGGAGTTCAACAGAGGGAGGCCACAATCCCCGCGCTTCGTGTTGTTGAACTGAAAGGCTGCAATCGACTCTGCTATAACCCTCGCCTCTGCGTCAGCTCTATTAGCGAGTACGAGTAAGACGAGAGGGGGACGGTGCAGACTAAGGCACACATCCGCCTGTGCGGCTCTGTTACCATCACTGCAGATGGTGAGAGGAATGGAATAGCGCATCTTTACAAGGATTTTGCGCTCATCGAACCCTAGAAGTCTCAAATATGAGCGGCAAAGTCGTCAATAGCACACTCTTGGGTGGCTTGTGTTGCGAGTTCTAGGTGTCCTAGGTATTCCGCGACAGCGTCAGAAAGGCTGGGATCATCCAAGTGGGATGAAGCGTTGAGGACAGCAGGTTCAAGGTGCTCTAACGATGGATTTGTACCGTGGTAAAAGAATTGGTCCGGGGTGACGGGTACGATGATGATGTTATATGCGAGGAGTTCATATCTGCCCCAGTCGCTGCCGGACTTCGGATGTCGAATTGCATTGGCCATTGCTGAAATCCGCCAGTAAGGTGAGATCCAATGCGGAAATCAATGAATCACCGACCTATAAGAGTAACGTGCAAGCAACAAGGTCCTGGTTAACAGTTATCGATCATCGACGTGGGCGAAGTGATATTTGGTCTTATTTGTTTCACGAATTCGCGGTGGTTTGATTGAAATTCTGCCACAATTACCTGCCGCTAGCTGGTAGACGTCATCCTCCACGCCGTCTACGGGTCAACAGAGACTTGTACCCGCCATTCTGTCCCTAGCGTAAGAACGCTCAGGTAACACCCTCTCGCGCTTGATCATCCCCCATCCACCCCTCATCCTTTCTGCATTCAACAGACAAGAACCCCGAAGTGCTATAGGCTCTATTCTATCCATACGCTGCTCTCACCTGCCCGCCAATTTTTTTCACACTCTCTAACAGATCTTCGGCTGCGCTAATTGGCGTTGTCGCTGAGTTCCCTATGTTCGTTATACTCGCTTACGTTAAGCCCCGCGCATGCCCCTTCGAATCGAGTTCGCTACATTTACCTCACCATATTTGGACTGGAAGCATCGTCAAGAGGACTTTATGAGCTGGATATATGCAAGTGCTGAGCGGATGCAGCGGCAATGGGACTGTTATCGTTAGCGACAGGCTTTCTAGATCGGCTGATAGAAGATGGTGTAGACTTTGATGGTGAGCTTGATTATTTTTTCATTGTCTTAAGGTTGGAACCTCATTCGCGTTTGCAGTTAAATCCAACATATAAATTATGTTTACTGAGCTCGCTCGGTATGCTTCCCCTTTCCGATCTCGCGCTACAAGCTGGAGCATGCCTCACGCATACTCCTGCGTTTCGGAGCAGGCTTCGTGTTGCCCATCATCAAGACCACATTGTCCAGCAAAGTTCCAATCGGACGAATGGGTCGAGTTCATCGTGATCGATAATTCCTTCCTCCTCTTCCGTGTGAACACGAGAAACATGAGCCGGGAAGTGCTCACCCAGATCGATGCCTGCACGCGCAATTCGCCGACGGGGAAACTGGAGTACGGCACGAACGACGGGCAAGGGAAAGAAAGTCATCATTGAGTAGTCGTCGTCGAACATGGCCAACATTATCCATGTTGGGCATCAGAGGAGCACGATCATCGGCGCGTTCCCCACGAACTTGTATGGTGTGTGGATGATGGATTATCTCGATGAATTATTTGGGCGATTGGGGTACACAGGTGAAATTCGCTTCACTTTGTCTCATTTTTGTATTCGGTACCACTCTTTCTGGCTTTCATCTCTCGCTTCTCCTTCCCTCATTCCAATACCAAACATCCCACTAACACCTCCCTCCTTCCCAGTTCGGTCTAATAGCCACCGGCTTCGAACAATGCAATTCTCTATGGTAGTACCAATCCATAGCTGGGGTCATCTGTAACCAGGAAAAATGAAGCCAGCAGACGCAGCCTCAGACCTCGCCGTTAAAGCCTCTACCACGCAGTGATTCGAGCGCATGGAAGACGGCAATGAATACGCCTCAAAGAACTGGCGCGTGTGGCGAAAGATGAGCGTGTGGGAGTATGTGAAGGAGTATAAGCTGCAGTTGAATGTGAACTTTGATGTATATACAGGGGAGAGCAATGTGGGGGAGGGAGGCGATGGATAATGCGTTGCGGAAGTTGGAGGAGATGGGTTTGATTTCGGAGTCGGATGGTGCGAAGCTTGTGTAATTGGAGAAGTGGAAGCTATTGTTCATAAGGAGGGTGTGTTCTAATTCCTGTTTCTTCATTTTTCACTCAATCCTTATTTCAAGGCAGATGGAGCCTCCTTCCACATGACACGCGACATCGGCGGCATGATCGAGCGCTACGAGAGATACAAATTCGGCAAAATAATATGCGTCGCCTCCTTCCAACAAGTCCTTTACCTTGCCCAATTCTTCAAAGTGCTCGAGCTCATGGGCTTCCCTTGGGCGTCTTCGTATGTGCACATAAACTACGGACTGGTGCAGGGTATGAGCAACAGGAAGGACACGGTTAAGGGGGGGAAGATGAAGAGAAGGCGCGGGCAAGGATGTTTTTGTACGAGTGTGTGCGGGAGGTGTTGGCGGATGCGATGCGGTTGTTGAATTTGAAGCCTTTGGTGAGGATGTAGAGAATGTAGAGCGACTGGTCTGGGGTTACGCTCTTATATTCCGGCACTGATCTGATCGTCCTGCTTCCAGGTCATATTTTTTCTTTTTTTCGGATTGCATTCGAATTTGAGCTGACCGCCTTCGAACACTCTCGTCGTACCCGCACCGCAGATGAAGCGTGCCTGGTAACACCCCGCCTGCGGCGCTCGAAGTTGATAGCGTGTAATACATACACTTTCGTCACCCTCTTCTTATCCCCTATCTAGAGTGCCAGTTGACTGATATTATCCATTCTATTACATTTTCTCGACACAGAGAACGAAATCCTTTCGGAGTCTTCGGCACTCCTTAACAACGTCATCTTTAGCCCATCCGATGATTTTTTATATCAATTTTGCTGCCGCCTCCTGATTTTCAACGGTACTTTTTTCCGTCATCCTGCTGTGCAATGCACTTCAACGCTTGATAAAAATTTTCGACAAAAGTCTCAACAGGATGGCTGGCTCTGTATCTCATTTTCAGGCATGACTTATATTCATGGCACACTGCTAAATCCGAGTCGAACACCAGAACAATAGAATTCATACGTTCCTACTTAGCATTGAGGGATTCTGTTACGATCGTCAATGTCATTCATCCGTCTTTGGCCGTGCACAGATTATATGCAGATCTGGACACATATAAAGGTCGGTGGAAACACGAAAGTGAGAACGGTAGAACGGATCAGTTTCCGTGTGTAGTACCGATTTGTGTCCACCTCATATATCTATTTATAGATTATTAATCTCGGTGTGTCTTCCGTTGTGCTCTCGGTTGGCAACCGTACAGGCGCCATTGTTTAAAGAGAAAGAAATCCGTAGGATAACGGAATGTCCGTTTAAAAGCGGAACGCACGTCTATTTGGGAGGTTTTTACTCGTTGGATCACTGAAGGATGGGTAAGATGTCCCTATCATCCGCACTTTCTCGACAACTTTCGTTATCTTTGACCTTTGAGAGGTCTGTCTAATGAAACTCCGGAATCACCGAAGTATATTTATAGGACTAAGTTTCGGAATTTAGAAAAATTACGCTTGATTGTGGTACACCCGACTCCAGGAGTAAGGGTGTCTAAAAGCTGAAGTTATCGAGAGAGGACAACACTATAAAAGCCGTCGCCATTTAAACTGACCGCATCTCATCATCTCAAATATCATATCCAGGCCTTTCAAATACATCTGAAATACTATGTCTACCTCCAAGCTCTTTGAACCCATTACCGTCGGGAAAGCAACGCTTCAGCACAGAGTGGTACTGGCTCCCTGTACGCGCTTCCGCTGGACGCAAAGGGAACATTTGCCAATATTTCCTCTCGTCAACACATACTACGATCAGCGATCCAGCCGTCCCGGTACTCTCTTGATCACAGAGGCAACTCCTGTGGCACGCCACGCGGGCGGCTATTACAACGTTCCCGGCATTTGGAACAAAGAGCAAATAGGTGGATGGAAAATGGTCCGTTTTTTGTCAAATATAAAGGACTTGTCACTGAAATTTGAATACATAGATTACTGATACTGTACACAAGAACGGATCCTTCATCTTTCTCCAAATATGGGCACATGGACGAGCAGCAGATCCTAAGGTGCTCGCAGAAGATGGATTCGACTTCGTCGCGCCTTCCCCAATAGCCATCACTGGCAGAGCCACTCCAAGAGCACTGACGATACACGAGATAGAAGAATACCCAGGATTGTTTGCCCAAGCCGCAAAGAACGCTATCGAAGCTGGGTTCGATGGGGTCGAGATCCATAATGCAAACGGTTACCTGCTCGATCAATTTGTTCAGGACGTCAGCAACCACCGCACAGACGAATACGGGGGAAACATCGAGAATAGGAGTAATCTTTCTTTGAAAGTCGTGGACGCCGTGATTGATGCGATAGGGCCTGAGCAAGTCGGAATTCGTATCAGCCCTTGGATGGTCTATCAAGGCAATATTTCCACTTTACCGAACAAACAAGTAAATAGCTTATTTTGCTCTTAGATATGCACATGGTGGATCCTATTCCTCAGTTCACATATCTTGTAAAACGCATCGTTGAAAAACATCCCAATATGGCATACCTCCACGTCGTCGAACCGGATAAGGGAGCTCCAGAAACCGAGTCAAACGATTTCCTACGAGAGATCTGGGGTCCACGGCCGTTCATCAGCTGTGGAGACTATACCAGAGAGACTGCCTTGGCCAAGGCAGACGAAACGGGCAATCTGATTGCATTTGGGAGGTACTTTATTTCGAATGTACGCATTCTTTCACCTCCATCGTCGTAATATGAGCTAACCTTGTTCCATGATATAGCCAGACCTTCCCACCAGAATTGAGAAGAATATTGCCTTTACCCCTTATGACTACAAAAAATTTTATGGGCCGAAGGGGCACCTTCCAGGAGCTGAGATAGGATACATCGATTACCCATTTGCGGGTGAGGCATGGGAAGAAAAGGATGACTCTGTGGATGTCGGGATATGGGGGGTAATTTATTGAAAGCTCTTCGCCAAGACATTGCTCTACAACTATAGAGATTTTGACTTTCTTGAGTGGTACTCAAATGAGTTACTGTTTTGGATAATATTACAAGAGTTGTCCTTAGCTCTTCACACCCATGTATTTTTTAAATCGTCCGCATCCGAATGATAAGGCTGTCTGCCTTCATGTTTAACTTCAAAAAAGAAACTAGTTGTCGTCCGCATTCATAGTCATACAGCATGACTGTCAATCAAGCGAAGGTAGTGTTTGTGTAAGCCTGGCACCCGAGCAACCACGGCACAATCTGTGAGCAATCCGCCGATCAGAGCCGGCTAATGATTGGCGTTGCTTGTCACAATGCTCCCGTTGCCACACGTGAAACCATTGCGTCGAACTTGGGCTTGAACGACAACGAACCCAACGAGCCCGACTGGAACTGTTTCTACCCATACTTCCTCAAGTTCTCTAGGCCTCACAACACATCTACAATGGCCCACATCCTTCGCTCCTATAAGTATGTGTCCCAGCGCGAACGCCTCTACGCGTATCCCTAAACCCGGAAGCACCCGAATTGGCGCTCATGCACGTCCTGTTCTGTTTTTGCCTGGACCCCGCGTCTCCCAGCGCTGCTCTCATCCGCAGGCCCATGCTCACACAATGTCTCACCGCCGGCGTGCTCTTCGGTGCGGGGGATCTGATTGCACAGCAGGCTGTGGAAGGGAAGGGGCGGAACCATGATGTATGTACGATCTTCTGTCTTGATGAAATGAGAGAGTTTCCTTTTGTTTTTGACGTGTTCTTTTTCGGATGGGGTTGTTAACGATATATTGATGTTAATAATGGCAGTGGATGCGCACAGGAAGACTAACGTTCTACAGAGGTGCAATCTTTGGACCAGCCATGACAAAGTGGTATCAGCTGTTGAATCAGATGAAGTTCTCCAGTCCGACTAAAGCTCTTGTGTATCGAGTACGTCGCACTTGAATACCCGGTATAGTGTTCAGTGATGTGCATCTGTAACTCGCTAGATGTGGCTTGACCAAGCCCTTCTCGCTCCAGGTGCGTTTCCCTCCCCGTTCTAGCCGACCTCCTGTCTTCGCCGGTTCTAACAACATATTCCGTTTTCCACAGTGTCCATCGCATTCTTCTACGGATACATGAGTATGCTAGAAGGGAAGCCTGAAGAAGCCATGCCCAGAATCCAAGCCGTACGCCACTTCTCCCTCTCCACAGTCGTCATCCTCGTATTCTGAAATATACATTTGATTTTGCGATTTGTAAGGCATATGTCCCAACTCAGATCCGCAGTTGGGGAGTACATATCCCTACGCAGATTATCAACTTCTCGCTGGTGCCGCCACATCTGAGATTGGTCTTCGTCAGTGTCGTCAGTCTTTTCTGGAGTAAGTTTTTTTTTTACCTATCCACATTCCATCATATATATGTCCGGACTCTCGATTTATGCTTCATTTTTATGCTTTGCGTTTCTTCAGATACATACCTAAGCGCTGCAAATGCGTCCGCGCAGAAGCAAACAGCGATTACGGACAAGGGCATCGAGAAGGTCGAGGTCACGGAGTTCTGATCCCCCGGTTACTTATATATGTAATGTATATACGCGGAGATAATGATGATGTGCGTTGCAGAGCAGAGCAGGCTGATGATGATATCGTTTTCGTTTCATGGGGTGAGGTTTCCGGGGTGTTGAGGGCTGAGGTGCAAAGGCTGTCCGAGTCGGTGCCGGGTGAAGGCTATTTTTAGTGCTTTATCGTTTTGCACGGTGAGGGCAGTACCCTGCATTTCGGCGTTTTCTGCATCACCTTGGTAAAGGTACATTGGTTGATGTTAGGCAATCTTAGAATATAGATGGATCATCGATGTCGGGGCCGTCCTAGTAATCATTCAGTGTTATTTAGTTAGATGGCGTGGTACACTCACGACCGGTGTCAACAAAGTGACTTTTACAATTTCACTTTTTGTGACAAAAGTCACTTTTTCTCACTTTTAGCACTGATATGCCGATCCCGTTGTCTTCTCATGGTCGGCTACATCGGATGCGTAGGAGAATGTCGATGTTAGCAGGTGACACCAGAAACTTAGGTCATTTAACGCGTCAGGATACACAACCTCCGCTTTTGTGCCTACTAGACTGACGAAAATGCGAATGGCGTGGTTTGGTAACATCATGAAAGATTGTAAAGGCTTAACCATCAAAGTACCGGTGTACGCAATGCCAATCACGGAGATGCTACAGGCACAATAGACTCTACATGGATATAACCCATTTGATTATAATATTCATATCTTATGCTCCTTATTGTAACAATTCTCTTAAACTGTCGTTATGGATGCTTCCCGGAATCATCCCGGAACTACCTCGCCTCAGTTCACCTACCGGCCATACAATGTTGTCTACACCGAAACTGTCGGGTGGATATGCTGCAGTAAGCAAGCAGCTAACTCGATATCTAACTTAGTCTTGTCCTAGGGTATATAAGGTGTTCAATGTATGAAGATCCCCAACTATAAAGCATCTCCCAATGTCTATGCCTGACATTCCATTCCCAGTCAACGTTCAAGAGAATGAAATTAGTGGCAACTTCAATAGCTCAATGCTTTTTAATTTTCTCATGGATAAATCTCAACTCCTGTGCATATCATCAACACAAACTTATGTGCATCAGGCATTTACACTATGGTATATGGATTCCTGATATAAAGCCAAAGATCACTTTTGAGTAGCGTGATCAATAGTTATGGTATTGAAAAAAAGGTGATTATCCCTGTGTGTACTGATCGTCCTCGTCAGCAATGATCATCCTTGTGAGTGGTTATCATTCTCGTCAGTAATGACCATTTGCATCATAAGTGACCGTCCTTATCAACGGTGAACATTATTGCCATTTAGGTAATGCGATATGGGGGGTTTTTGAAACATTTATTCCAACTGGAAAGCTGACTGACTAATATGTGTTGATGTGCACATATGTGCCTATATATGCTAATCTCGATTTTTCCGACAGAGGAACCATGTACCTTCACCGTGAATTCTTCCCTTCAACTTGAACAGATACTTGACAAATGATGTGTCCCACAGTATCCAAGAAGCCTGTGAATTCAAATCGTCACATCATTCTTTCAGCAATTTCTGTGCTCTATTTTCTTTGCTTCCTGGACTTCATTATGGAATGGTACTACCTTAATTGGACAATTGTGATTACCGGAGATACACGAGAATTAATCTTTTGGGGAACAATGGGAGAGGGCCCTCAATAAACCTGGGTACCCAGTGACTTTCTAATGAATTTCTCGTTGATTATTTCCGATGGACTATTGGTTGGTCATTATTTTTGATTATTACTTAATTCTTATGAACATCTCAACAGATATGGAGATGCCACCACGTCTGGGGACAATCATTCTGGGCGATTTCGGTTCCATTCATACTTTTAGTCGCAGAATGTGGTAAGTCCTGTGGATAAAGGCCTGGCATAAATACTTCCTGTAATGACATGTCATTACAGGTCTATTTGTTACGACAACGGTTTTAGATATAAAATTGAGCCATATAACCAGTGACGCAAACGCTAATCTATTCAATAGTATCTTCAGTGCTACGCCATTTGTATTATTGGGCACCACTGTGGTTACAACATTTCTCATTGGTTACAAAATATATTCCGTCTCTCGATTAGATGGTTCAGGATCCAAAAGACTATTCAATCGCATTGTGATAACGATCATCGAGTCAGCTGCAGCTTATGCATTTGTACTTCTCCTCTATGCCATCTCCTTCATTATTCCATCATCCGGCGTCTTGGGATCTCCCTTGAGTTAAGCTGAATATTACATCGAAACAATGGTCACTGTTATTGCAGTACGTGTCCTCCAATGATGGTTTGCGCGTCCCATATCTCTAACCTAGAAGCAGGGGATGGCACCAACAATTCTGGTTGCCAGAATTGCTACAAACCACAACCACACAGTTACATTCTCCACAATAACTCACATATCTGGCTTGCAATTTAGATCACAACAAGACAATGACAGCGGCCACAGTGGACATGGCATCGGAGGAGACGTTAACGTCCCAGTTTATAAAGATGATGCGGGGCCGACGCCCGTAGTCGAAGCGAACAGGGAATACAGCACAGATGCCACATCTGGGGACAATCAGGTCTAACACGCATTACGGTAAAGAAATAACAGGTGATGGCTGGTCCATTCGACATCAAATATCATTTCTTCTTTTCCTCTGCCTCTTCCTTAAATTTATATTTAACATTCTATGATTAGTACACGTCAAAGCAGCAGTTGATCTATCTATTATTTAACATCTTCGTTCTTGTTTTTACAATCTTTCTTAATAATATGTTTCTCCTTCTCGTTTTCCCTACTGTAAGTGAACTGTGTCTAGTAATCAATAAGTGGGTCCTTATGCTATATTCTCGGCTTCACTGAACTAAATATATCTGTAGCACTGGAATTGATTGACACGATAAGTCCGATCGGCAGGACAACGCAGTCTAAATGTCTGCGGGATATGACCGTCAAGCGCTGAGTTATTGACTCTCACTCATTACATCACATTGTAATTTGAGCTTGAATGTCTCTGAGTACTCCCATCGTGTCTCAAACTATCGGAACTGCGAGTTGCACTGAGACGCAGAGGTCAGCCACTCTCCCCATAGGTATGTGGGGCCGTCTATTTCACCCACTTCTATGGCCTCTCCGTTCCATGCTTTTCTGTCATAGTCTCAATACGTCCTTTTCCTTTTTATTCACCTACGACTCCAACACCACCATTAATCCCAGGGCCATCCATTATAACTATACAAATTTTCTATCTTTGTCCTATCGCACACATCCACGCACACGGGCGCACCCCCTCCCCTCTTCAACAACCCACTCGTTACATCACCCTGCTATTGAATCCAGCCCAAATTCTCTCAATCTGTACATTCTCCTCTCGGAAGGCATCGATAACGAGTCAAAAGCTTGTATTATGTTCTTATATGCAAGAGTACACGTATGGTGTGAGCCGAGGGCGGGGGCTGTGAGAACGCCCGAATTGTCTTAGTGGGTTGGGAGGAGCGAGTTGTAATACGTACCTATTAAGCTGCTATGCGCTGCTCGTGAGCATTTATAAACAATTATAGGTAGAGAATGGAGAGAAATGACGTTAGCGTGGACAGAGAAGATGAATAGGGAGCGGAAACATTTACATTTACATGAATGCAGCCTACAGGACACCACCCACAACCCAATGACCTGAGCACTCGCACAGAGCAGCATGGAGAGGCGTTCTGGTGCCCATTACAATCCATGCCGTAGATCATGAGCCTGGAACAGATGAAGGAGAGATTCAAGGTCAAGATCAAGGTCAAGGTCATAGGTAGGTAAACCCACGCAAAATCATCGGATCCAAATGTAGAGGGACCCTCATTGCATATCATGTGGAAGATCGTAGAAGAGTGATGAGGGGACCGTATGGTTTTGTTGAATATGTAATGGGTAGATGGAGCAGGGCGTTGCTGAGTCTGAATGCCAATGGTATTATGAGTACCTGAGACGACCAATTTTCTAGCTTAACTTGAGATCGAGATATTCTGGATGCTTGAAGAGTTCTGCTCAGAAGATCGACGCTTCGGTCTTGACCCTCAACCCGACCTTAACCACGGACAATACCGTCCTTTGTCCCCACAAAGAAGGCTCTCTCATCCCTCAACACGACGTTCGAAATCTGTACAATTATTAAGAGGCATGGTATATAATAAACGTCTTCGTGAAATGCATTCATTAGAGCTGGGGTTACTGTTACGGATGTCGGGCATAATATCGTTGAGAATGGGAGTATGGATATGGATGTGGATGTTAATGATGACATGGATGGGTCATCACTAAGAGAATAAGACAATGAGGCTAGCGCATGGGCATCATTCAGCGGAATCAAAGTACTGGTCAGAAACATGCATGCCTCACCCTTTCGATCCTATCCTGACAGTAGAGCTCAGATCTTGCATAACCATCTCTATATCACCTCCTGATATTTTATGCGTTGCTGCTCTGCACAATGAGAGTAGAAAGAGCGGATGATATATGATTCTCTTGTATGCAGGTTGGGCAAAAACCGAAAATAGAGGCCGTGTGTGTTATCTAGGGCAGTACATCTGCATCAGAGCTGATCAGAGAAGACAGTTGGTATGTGAACATGGCTTGAAGGCTTGAAAGACCGGGAGACATAGGAGGGCACTTTTTAATATATTGTAAGGATACAACGGTAGCTGGTAGTGTGAAGCAGACATATTGTTCATCGTTCACTAATGCACAGCCAAACACGAGAGGGGATTGATTAATTCGTCATTGGATATAAAGGGCAAGTTACGTTCTTCTGATAGTCCTGATCAGCTTGAGTAGAGAGGTGAGTGGATATTTGAGAGTGCTATTTATAATATGAGTCGATTATCAGATCACGGGGAGCCAAACTAAAGAACGAATGGAATAACATTCGGTCAGTGATGGATTGATGGCACAACAGGTCTAGACCTGTAATCACGTGTAAATCTCTTCCAAATAATATCAAACGATCATCCTACCGCGATGTATATAGCGCAGAACAGTGCGATACACCTCCACGTACAGGAACCCGCATTCACCGGGTCGGGATACCGCCCTTATCTAAACCCTGAGATGGGTGGGGAGACTCCGTTTGGTGATCATCTTATCGTTGTGTTCAATGTACGTTTATCTTCTCTTCTATTTCCTTGTATTCTTTTACTGTATTTTCCAACCTGCTCCGTTATGGTTCGTTAATAAAATACACACATTCTGGACCCTTGTCGCTCCTCAGTTTATAACAGTCCATTCTCAAGGTTTTCCTCCTATGCGCCGCTGGGTACATTCTGGCAAGACTGGATACGCAGACTCAACAGGTACGCATACGCTCTCCCCCACTATTTCTGATTCGCTCCACGGCTATACTTTATATATTTCTCATATTACAGTTTAAAATTATAGCAAATCAACGGAACCAACGTATCGCTCTTCACATCCGCACTGCTCTTCTCCGGAGTCGCCTTTTACTTGACGCTGGTACGCCGTCCCACTTTGTGGTTTGAAATTCGTTATTCGTGATGAGACTTACGGTGAGTTTCTGAAAAGCTCAAAGAACTCTGAGTAATACTGATACGGTTCAAAATTATCACCGGCGTCTCGATGGTCATAGGCCGGATCCTGGGCTGGACGCTCTAGTTGAGGAAGGCGCAGCTGTACGCGTGCACTCCGTCATTCCTTTCTTCTACTAACTCGCCCAACACATCCTCATGCACTCACGCAGGAGCTTAATCGAGACCGCCACGATATTTATCAACTCCAACGCGCTCCCCATCACGCTTCTGCAGAGTCTCATCGTCTGAGTCCCCGAATTTCCATGAGGCTCGGACGACAACAATCACACAACGCTCGGACGCGCGCTGACGTATTTGACGATGTACAGTATGCCGGGGATGGTAGTATGTGGCTTTGCTTTTGCTTTTGATTTTTTCTCTTGTTCTCTTTCTTGCATCATCTACCTCGATCCTACCTATCTCCTATCACTCTCGTCTATTCCCTGCCCTTCTCGTCTTCCTTTCTCTTTTTTTTGCTTTCCCATCCCCATCCCATTCACGCTTACACCACGATCCTTATTTGCATACATTCACTAATACATCCATTCCTTCTATGAAACCACAGGACCGGGATAGCTACTTCATAAGCCTCTCGCGCGCCGACACCATCCTCACACCACCTGCAATCGTCTTATCCTCATCTACAAACACGCCGTCTGCATCCATCCCAGAGCACGATACCGACCTTCACGACGATAGGGAAGGTGAGCGCACGCCGTTCCTCGTGGACTTTGCCGAACAGGGAGAGAAAACAAGCCACGTTTTAAGGATGCACGCGTTGAGCTCGATGCTCGTGCATTCGCATTCGCATTCGTTGGCGTCGAAGAAGAGGGTGGCGGTGAAATTCACGGAGTCGCTGTCATCACCCCATATCCGGAGTCCCTGATACCAGGACAGCGACACGCAACAGGCCCAACACGGCGTTCTCCAACTCGTTCTCGAATCGTCCGACTGAAAGCCATGCAGATTGGCCTGCGTGGGATATCAGTGTCGGTATTTCCACTACTTCCGACGCTGGGGTGGATCTGCTGCACATTGGGACACATTAGAATTGAAAACGCGGGATAGCGTCAATGGCAAAGGAACAAGAAACAGAAAAGGAGAGCATGAGCGGGATGGGTCGGATGGGGTCGGAAACCAGGCTAGACGAAGACGGTCTACTCGTGATCTCAGCTCACGCACGCCGCTGATCGTGCCTGCGACGAAGGGCGAGCCGCGATTGGCATGCTTTGTTAGAGGAGTGAGTTTTTTCTTTTCTATTTTGAGTTTGATTTTGTGGCGCGTTCTTTTCTGTGTGTTGTAAGAGCAGGATGTATGCGCTCTTCCTTCCTTTCTTCCTCTCCTTTCATTTTTTCCGTTTGTATTCTATAATTCGCCTTTCTTCGTTGTTCAATTACGGATCGTTCGTCATTCTTTAGTCTCGATGCCTCGAATATTCTTCCTCTTCTCCCTCTTCACTTCCCTTTTCTACTTTTCTCCTCCTCTTCACAACAAGATCCACTGACCAACCCTCCCTCTCAAAGCCAAATGTTCGCTGTCGTCAACACCCTCCTCAGCTCCGCGTCCGCTCTCACCCTCGCGCAGATCACGTCCACTGGCTCATCGGGAATTTCGTTCGAGCAGCTCATCAGCTGGAGGGTATTTTGGAGCTATTGTGTGTTGATACTGGTTGTTATTTTGGGGAGCGTGTTGGATGGGTTGTGGTTGACGGAGCTTTAGGAATGGGATTTTGGAAGAGTGATGTTGTGGAGAGGGGATGGCGTGGATGGAGGTCGGTATGGATGGACGTGAGTTATTTTGAGGTGGCCGGAAGGTAGGGGTGATCTTGCGATGGATGGTTTTTCTTGTTTCTTGTTTCTTGTTTCTGTTTTTGTTTTTCTACTTTTCCTTCTTTTACGCTGCACTTGGTGGGGCGTTCGTTCTCGATTCATTGCTTTATTTTATTTCCCCCTCTTCGTATCGTTGCTTCACGATCCGATTGCGATACATACTCATACATTACCAACACTCACAGGTAGAATTTTATCTGTTTTGTACAATTTTCACTTACTTTACTCACATACTTACATAGTAGTTCTTGCCGGGAATTAGGAAATGTGTGTGACAAAGTTGCGTGCTTGCGTGCGCTCGAGTGCCACGCAAGTGCACGCAAACAAACATGCGCAACATTTGCGTACATTTGCACAGACTTCAATCGTACAAGCGTGAACATGAGCAACTTGCTTAATTCACTTGGTCAATTCAATATATATGTGCGTGCATTACCGATCAATAAATTGGGGGAAACCAGTCAAACTGTCTAATACTAACTTGTGGTATCTTATATCTATGGTTAATTAGCTCTTGCCTCTCTTCCTCTTCTTCGAAATGGGTCTCAACCTGGGGCGAAGCTACACTGGTAAATTTCTCCTGGCTTTAACTTCAGAAAGTCAATATAGTTAGGTCCCTGCTTGTCAGAATTAAAGACATTAGACACGTTTGAGATAGGTAAAACATCAACAAAAAATACTGGACCCGCCTCCATTTCATTATCATCTTCTACTCTCCCTGAGTTTACTTACTTCTCTGAATGATAACCGCAATGAATAGCGTGCCGCGTGCGTCTGGGAGCTAGTTCAATTAGTCTCATTGAGAATGAGAGAGTGAACAGGGTATATTTCTAGAAGGTACGTCCCAAACTGCGATTCATTTTCTCTGAGTCAGGATCGGAATCACAATGAGTTCTGCTCGCTGAATTTATAGTAGTAATTATATATACAGGAAGCTTTACAGGGAGGGAATTCGCGCAGTCTACAACTGCAATATTCTGAGCTCTTCCCAGGTTCTGTGACTGAAAGGAGAAGATGGATAGGGAAAATAAACATATGCATTTACGTCCGTGACACATGTCTACAGAACATGTCGACTCTTAACACCTGCAATGCCACTACCTTAGCAGTAGTACTGAGTACGATGGAGCGTCGACCGCGTGCTCATTATGTTCAGCCGGTTGTTCTTCCGCCCATGCATGAGCCTGGAACATACGGAGGAAATGGTGAAGGTCGAAGTCGAGGCAGAGGTCGTAGTCATATGTAAAAACACTTGAATAGAATTCTAAGATCTAATAGGCCGTAGATTCATTTACATACAGCATGAACCTCGAATCAGTGATCGACATTCAGACCAATGCTGCTGGCTGAAGAATGAATCACTCTGTCCTCTCTTCTCTTCTTTTCAAAGTTGTCTCAGGATTACTTGTACCCCACGCGAGAGTAGTCAATCAATAAAGCAATATTCTTTCAAATGGATTAAACATAAAACGATTACCCGCCAGTAAGTAAAGATGTGAGTCTTTATCATGTATTGTATTTTATTAATAATGTAGTCACCGTCGTGTTTATCTCACCAAGAGCCAACAGCGAGTAAAGGAGACAAGAAAGAGCACAATATATGGGTAGGGTGGTGCATGGCTTACATGTAGTTACATAATTATTGTGATATCCAAATCGTGTGTAGAAATCCATAAACCAAAAATCAAATCGCGATCGCAAAGAGGGTCACAAGTTAGCGAGCGAAAAAGAATTAACACGACGCTCCCCAGAACTCGACTCAAGCACCGTCCGTAGAACGGTTACGGAGGATTGCAAGGGATATCCTCGCTTTTACTCGGCACGCGGACTCGCGGGTTGGATGTGGTAGTAGAACGAAGATGGAGGGTGTTGCGAAAATTTAAATTAAAGCCACACATCAGAAGAGGTCCACATGTAAACCAAACCAAGTTGGACGACTCGAGAAGCAGAAGGATCCAGGCAAAAATTGAAGCGTTTGACTCCACGCGAATCAAGGCGGGGGGTGTATAGGGGGGTAGGAGGGTTGGATCTGGACCTGGGCTTCGAATCCCGTCCGCTCCGGCGTACAATGCTTTGCTGAGCGCGGTATTGGGAGATTGAAAAGTAAAGGCGGTCAAGGATAAACAGTGGAAGGTAAAAGTGCGAACGAAAGGCAGATGTTGAAAGTTGAAAAGAGAACTGAAAAAGTGGGGGTAGAGAACAAAGTGAAAGTGCAGACAGAGGGTGGCAAGTCGGTGGCGTGTGCCAGAAGGAGTATGACAAGGGGAAAAGGACTGGCGAGAGGAATAGATAGGCGGGAGGATGAACAATGCGAACGTGAGTTTAAGGACATAAATCAAATACCAAAACATCAAAATTGCATCGTTATTCATAAATTACAACGCACGCACCAATGTATGCCCTCCTACAATCAATAATTCATACCTACATACCAATTCACAACCGACGACAGATCGTACCCCTCCTCCATCTCCTGCATGCAGCCTTCTTCTCCCACTTCAGCAGCCAACGCACACGTCCGCAATTCACTGCTCGTACCTCTACCTCTGCCTCTCTTCCGGTTAGCACTATAACCACTGCAACCGACGCTGCCCAACCCCTTACGCGCAGGCACCATGCGTTGCTTCATGAGCAGGAACACGATCGTGTACGATATTGGCAGGACCGTGCAGCGCCGGCGTGCGGACTTGGAGACAGGGTTCGGGGGAGAGTGGTGGAGGGGAGGATTAGATGAGGTGGGCACGTACCTGGGTGGCAGCCCACGTACAGGTCCATAATCTTCACCTTAGGTCCCGTTTGATATGGAAATTACCATCGGTTTTCGACTCATTGGAACAGAACCAGACATCACCGAAAGCTTTTCGCGATGCCAGCGTTACACAGTGCTTTATTAGCAGAACCGCATATAAGTTAGCACGGGATGGCATCGACTTAGAGCTTTTGGGACAGGAAAGAGTGAAGGAGGAGGGGGCAACGATTAAATGGGACCGATTGATACTCAAGCTGTTACCTGACCTTAAGCTTGGACAGGAGGAGTCCTCTCCATGCACCTCGTCCCCATCGTCCTCTTCTTGACCACATTTCTCTTGCAAGGGCCTGATCACCAAAATAGCACCCATATCCTTGAGAAACTGTATAGCAGGATCAAATTGACGTCCAGCGATTCATAGCTATCTAGAAAGGAGGATGAGGACATGGTTCGGGTATCCGACTGAACCGTTACAGCAGCACTTTTTATGCAACACGTGACCTATTGTTACGTAATTATTTTCCATCTTATACAGTTTCAAACCAAATCTGTCGTCATCATTCACATTGTCAAACTGCTCTTCATTAGATGTACTATGTCATCACCACGCTCAATCGACTCAGTAATATGTTCTATCCCACCCACACTCCTACCCCGGACTCCGTACTACATGTTTCCCGAACTCATGTAAGGAGAGCCGTACGACTCAAAATTGACATCTGGTGATTGGACAGCCTGGCATATGAGCTCTGCGCACTCGAACTGCCCTTCCACGAAGCCAAGACCCACTCGGAATTCAGTATCTTCATCCTGTAAGATTATATGTCGTCCGTATATCTCCAAACAACCGGGATTAATATAGTGTGGGCGTATAGCAACAGCCAAATCTCACCACCACCACCACCCCGCGGATAATCATAGGCTCCCACCTCTGTCATCAAGTGCATGCTTAATCTCAACGTACGTGCCATCTCGACTACTCTAGATTCTAATCATATTCAATTTGCACCCTCAAGCATGCTATGCACTCCTCTGCGGCCCAGCTCCTCCAGCATGAACGCCTCGAGCTCGTCAACAAGATCGCTGAGACCGAAAAGACGTACGCGGTTTTCATTTCCAACGCTCATCTTCTTCTCCTTCTCTGCACGCGATTCCTAAAGTCTACCGTGCCATTTCATCCACCAAGGAACACGAGGTCTCAGGCACGAGCGCAACCTACGCGAGTGAACAACACCTCACCTCCGTGTTCACCTTTAAAGACCAAGAAATCACCTCGCTCCAGCACCTCATTTCCAGCTGTGCGAACGGTTACGATTCTTGTCCTCGCAGACCCAACAACAACAACCCCAATGCACCAGGCAGGACATCGAGCATGCGGCAAAGCAGGCTATTGCACGGCGAGAAGAAGAGCTGCGCGTATTGGTGGAACGCGAAGAAAAAGTGGCGGCGGCGATTGCGAAGCGCAAGGAGGAGATCATGGATGCTGTTCGCTCATGGGAGGTCAAAATCGATCAGGTGTGTGTGCACCGGGAGGAGGCGGTGAGGAAGGAGGTGGAGGAGCGTGTGTAGCGGGTGCTGGACAGAGAGACGGAGCTGCAGAGGGGGGAGCGGAGGCTGAAGGATGTGAAGAGGAAGGCTGAGGTGGGAATGAAGAAGATTGTGGCTAGGTTGGCGAAAGGTTCATTCGTCTGTTTAGATCCTTCTCTTCTTGTTTTCTTGCCCTTTTTTTTAAGAGACCAGCGTTGTTGTTTTTTGCACTTTTGGCCTTCATCCTCAAATTCTCTTCTTCAGGTCGGAAGGAAAAGAGCTCTTTCGAAGAAGTGAAAATCTCCTCAGGCCCCCATCGCTCGCGACAGCGCAGGTTACACCATCACAATCTCGGCGCCGTAAACAAGAACCCCAGCTCACACCCCGTCCGAATTCCTCACATCAGGGCAACCGTACCTACGCCTCCAACCCGACAACAACCACACCAACACCAACACAAGCAACAATGGCACTACCACCAACACGAATAACAGCCACACTACAACTACCACAAACCCCGGCCTCAAAACATCGCCTCCCGCCCATTCGCCACATACTCCTCCGAATTTATGTCCGCATCCGCGGTAAAGGGCGTCGTGCTCACCCCCACCGGCGAGACGCCCGCCACACCTTCTCCCGCGGAGTTCGTAAGCCTGTTCACACGCTCACCATTTAAGTGAGTGATTTCTTTTCGTTTCTGTGTTGCATGGGCGGGATGTATGCGCATTTTATATCCTCCTTTTATTCCTTTGTTATTTTTATACTTTATGGTCCTCCTTTCCTAATCCTTTGGTCTTGATCCCTTGACTGTTCTTCCTCTTCCTCTTCCCTTTCCCTTCGCCCCATCGTCTTTACTTTTGTTTTCTTCTCTCTCATTCCTATATCCTCATTCTTACAACACAATTACTAACCAACCCTTCCTCTCCCCTCACGGCCCAATATTCGTCCTCGTCCACTCTCCTGCTGTGCTCACCGCTAGCAGTACCCTTGCGCAGACCACGTCCGCCGGCGCATTGGGTGTCTCGTTCGGGAACGTGGTAGAGAGATTTCAAGTTCAAGGGCAGCAAGAACAATTGGAGATGAGGTTGGCTAATAATCAGTCTTCTCCCTTTTTATTCTTTTCCGCTTCGGGCAATCACATTGACGCGCATATATGTATGAACTCCAGTGACGCGCACATAGGATATACTATCGCCTGGTGGGTAGTAACGACTTTTCGATACCCTCTTTCATCCTTCTCCGGTCTGCATGAGTCCCAACTTGTCTATATCAGTCCTCTTTCCCTCTCGTTTTGAGTTGTTGATCTCCTGGTTACCGCGTTAATTCCCCCATGACTTATTTTGACACCTTTGGTTTATATTGTCACTTTCCTTACTGTATTCTGTCGGTTCGCTCATCTATGGATATTCGAAGATTGGTCCTTCCCTTTGCTACGTTGACATTCCCTCTCCTCTCGATATTTGTCCTTGCGACTTTTTCACACCTTCGTCACTACATTTCTTTACGTTCTGTAACATGTCAGAATGTGGGCAATCACTGACATGATCTCCCTCGCATTGAAAAATAGAACTTGGTGAATGTCAGCGTGCAGAATCGTATCATGGAACGATCAACAGGGGAGAACATGATGGTGCATGGCCAGCTGCTTTTTGTTATTGTTGAATGCACATCCGGCGCGGTAAATTATTTTACTCACCTTATTTTAAGTCGGTACTCTGGACACGCCTGGACTCGTCCAATTGACATTTGGGCTGCGCTGATCGGAGACTTGTAATAAATATGATGCACTCCGGGTTACTCTCTGTTTCTGTCTTTAGCAACATCAGAGTCGAGCTGGAATTGTGACGTAGGTTATTCTACATGGACTGTTGTGTACGATATGAAACAGAATAAGCAGAATACTACTCAGGCAGCAGCAGAAGAACAAACAGAAAAAAAATAAACTCAAGGAAGGAGTCTGCCGAGCCTATCCAACAAACAGCGTGTGTTCTCGAAAGAGATATATAATGAGCACCGCAAAGCCATTCTTGTAGAGATCATTGAAGCCTCGTACCGCATACAAATGCATCAGAAATGCGTCCCAAAGAGCTTGCGGACGATGTCGGAGACAAGCAGTCAATTGCGTGCAGCAATTGAGCAGATCGGTTCAAAGACTTGTAGCTGCAACGGAATACAACGAGTCACAACAAACATGTGGACTGTCTGTTAGATACATCGCAATCGCGTTGGGATGTATGATGGGATTGATCAAATAGAGACTTGTAATGGTTTAAAGCACTCCAACCTATGTTCTTAGGTGGGTCTCCTCGCCGCCATTGACAGTGAAAAGACAATACATCACAACAGGCATAGTATTGAGATGCACATCGCGTAGTACCCCTCAAGCTCAGGCATCTGATATATTGGAACGGCCACCCCCAACTTGTTTCCTGATGGCCTCGACAGTGTTCATCACCACCTTCGTAGACCTCTTATTGCCTTGGGACAACTTCCCATAGTTTCCTCATCACCGAGACCATACTCTTGTGACATTTTGAGGCTCTCTCGTTATCTCAAGTTGACCAATACCATATTGATCGCCGGCACGAATTCAGATTCTGATACCGCCTATACGTGTATTTTTCTCGCTTAGGCTTATCAATATGAACGTAGCTGTAATTTCGGAGGCTTCTGATTAGGTCAATCCATTTTTTGATCTTTCAGTATTGAATACGATCTTGCACGCTTTCACTTAGTTCTATTTCTTCATGTCCATTCCGCTCTGGGTATAGGTTGTTTCTGGGGTGCTTCCTATTGCCTTGGTTCTAGTGACATTGACGCCAAATTCCGGTTAAGTGACAGACCAAGGTGGCATTATAACGTTTGATATTTTTTGATCTAAGCAGCTATCAATGTGCATGTGAATGGGGTAGAATAAATTGTAGTTACAATTTCTATCCTACGTTTCTAAATCCTTCGTCAATATCTAAGTGCTGCTAGGTATCATTCAACACGCCATAAATTGAGCTCTGTAAGTTCAATCGCTGTGGCAGGACACCACTCAGAGATTCTTGAGACATTCCTCTGAAGGGGGATGTTATGGCGCGGCCAACTGTACATTGATGGACACCCACATATAGTGTAGCTAAAACCTCATTACACGAGCACTTTATTTAAGCTAGCGACCTACTCGAGGCAATTCTCCCTAGTCTATTGAGTTCATCAGCCTGGTAATTCAAATTAACACCATTCTCTGACTCATTGTAACCTATTTGGTCACCATAATCTCTAATGGCCTCCATAAACGCTCTCACGTCTCTCCGGCAGTGCGAAACTGAGAGTGCCCACGATACGTACAAGTTACCAAAATATATTGACCATAAGGTTTGCAACAAACCTCTAGGCTTGTTGTGTCAACACGGACGATTTGGCGAAGGCGACATCACACAGAATTAAGATCTTCGCTGGTTTCGGATGTTCCATTTCATCGAAGTGAATGGAAAGTCACGAATGCTTAGACCAGTGAATTACTCGGTTCACCATGTAGGAATTTTTTTGAGCTCTTGTATCCTAATTCAAACGCAACGATCATGAGGCTAACGAATAGCGACTAGCAGTATCACAGTACTGTAAATTCTGGGATGGAAGGATAGATGAGTATGACCGGCCTGGTCCCATTTAGGCGGCCGAGATAGGAATCGTAAAGAAATTTTAAGGCCAAAAATACTTGGACAGCATTCCAGAAGTGATTCACTTGTAACGACAAAATAAGTCCGATGTGTTGTTTTCTGAAGCTAACTAAAGGTGATGTGACATTCGAAGTAGATATAAGTGGTTGATCCTTAATGACTAAATAACTATGTAGTGCTGACAGATGCATATCGAGGTATTCTGAATCCCAAGGATGCTCAGAGGTATGTCAAGGAATTCAACCCACTGGTCAACATCCACGTCCTTTTTAATGCAGACTTGTCCCACCCTATGAGCCTACTTATCATGTGTAGAGCTATTACGTACCGTAAACTCGAGGATAGTATTCAATACATGGTTATGTCGCTGTACCAAATTCAATTCAAATTCGTCTGTTTTGCTCATCCTCCTTGTAATTTTGTTCCCGTGCACAAATGCTAATACATAAGAGGGATTATAAGGCTAGTGAGATCTTACTCCAAAATTCCCGTTGTGATAAAGTGGTGGTCTATAGCCTCCATGGAAATTCCCGAGAGTAGGGACACTCATGTCCAGACTTAGTCCACGATCCCTGCCGCTAGGTCAATGGATCGGATCATGCTCTGCGGAAAAACTGAGCTAACCCAACATTAGACCCGTCGAAGGACGAAACCAAACTACTCTCTCCATAAATAGGTATTATGATTCCGAGTGGGAAGGACTTTGAGAGGACCCGAGGAAGGTGGAGCGGAAAATGCAAACGCCACAATCCTGTAAATGTTGTTTTGAAATTCGCTAAGAACAATTCATGTGTGCTACACCAACTTTAGGAAACTGGCACAATTCAGCGGCAGGGATTAACGTTCAAGCTAAGGTAGAAACTACCTTAGGCCACTAGAATATTAATCCCGAAAATGAAGTCTGAAAGATATAAAAGGGCACTGGACGTGGAAGAGCAGCCAGAACCCCAACTTTAACAGAGGTGGAAGGTAATTTACGCTATGCTCGCGCCATTCGGTTTTTTTGCTGAATTACAGCTCTTCTTTCCAGTTCTATCTCTAAGCACTGCTTCTTAAAGTATCTTTCGAGCAAATTCCAGGTCAACCGTCTCAAAGTTATTTTCATGTGAGTAACTACCTTGTTGCATGATTTTCAGACATTAAAGTACTCACTTAGAACCTTTCTACTTTAATTTCAGTGATGAAATTACTTGCTCTACCCAGTATCGTCGCCGTGGCGGCTCATATCACTTTCTCCGCAGGCTATGTTGCCACGGTTTATAGGGGTAGCGGGTGTAATGCTGTAGGCGACGCTCCATATCTCTCTATCATAGGATCCGGCCTTGATACACAGACCACTGGATGCATGGCCCCAGGGGTCCCTCTTCTCGACGGGGCTTTCTCTCTCACTGGATGTCGAAATGGAGGATCCGCCCAACTTTACAACGACACTGCTTGCACCACGCTAATCCAAACTATACCTGGCCCTAATGGTATTTTATGTACGGGACTTGCGCATGTGGCTTCGTTGGTTATCGATAGGTGTTAAAGGGATGGGGTGATAGTCTAGTGGGGGGGGGGGGGGTGTGCAACACTGGGGGAGTGAGCATGAATTTTGAGAAATCATTGGGACATATTCTGCTATATTATTTTGATAAAAACCTGTACCATAAAAAAGGGAGTGGGGGAGAGAATGAAGAAAAGAGGGTGATAATAAATTAAAGAGCGAAATTGCTAAATAAAGCAATTAATAAGATCTAGACCGGAGGTCGTGGAGGATAAGAAGTGTGCTTCTCAACTGATTAATTGTTTCGTCTAAAAAAACCCAACAACCTGGACCCAGTGACCACCTAATGACCCTCAGTATGGAAACACCACAAGAATGAAATGAGCACCACAATAGCCCTCGTTGCAGGATATTTTCCTGGTCTCAGTGAATGTGTGGGTACAGGAGAAGCGCTGATCGACGATATTCAATGGGTGTGAGGATCTCTTCGACTCGGATAGCTGCCTTGAATGAATGACCTAAATACTGAAGTAAGCAGCATTCATTTCAGTATATAAACATTTATGGTTTATAGTTATTTTTGACGGTAGCAGATTTAGTTATTGGTTCAGGTGCAATAAAGCCTGGAGGATCCTTGCCGCTCAATATATACCCGGTAAATTTTCCTATAGATGTTACAAAATATGTATTTCTGAGGAAGACTGATAATTTACCACCGGAATAAAGAGGGAGATATTTAACCGCAGAAACATACAGTTCACTCATTACCCTGCGTAATTCCATTGCTCTACTACCGTCATCATAGACCACCTGTTCTGCCGGGACAATTTGGCGTATATGTGCTGCAGAAATCCCTGGAGAGCGTGTCACGAGCCGATTCGTGCTATATAATCTGAAACTCACGATAACTATGATTTTGAAACAGATAACAATATATGACTTTGTACACAAAGCGACGGTCGGAGCCCCATATAACTGATCGGGCGGCTTGGGCATCTTTGAGTGAGCTATACAGTTCTGACCGAATGAGGAGATGGAAGTATATGACTCCGTAGTACAACTTGACATTTTATTGAGGTTGCCCGGGTCGCCACTGCAACCTTGTTCTTCGCCTTTGAAGCCATTGGTTGGGTGGATTTCAGTGAAACTGGTTTTAAATTGAAGATATATAAGTATTAAGCTCTTTCCGGTTCGTTGTTTACATATAAGTGCCTATAGGTGAATGCAATAATTAAAACAACACAGGACAGTGAGACATGTCCTAGAATTCACGTCTCGCATATATAATGCTTAACCCTGCAGTTCAGGCGTCCATCGTACGCTTTATTAAATCGATGTGTGCATAGCATGCCATAAGTGTGTAGCATGTGCATCGAGGCGTGCGTCGGGTATGTACGGTATAAGTCAGAGGATGGTTACATGTATATTTGAATTTTTAAGTAGTTCTAAGGTTTGAAGTCCCTACTATTCGCTGTTAATGGCATTGACAATGGCACACTCAGGCCTTGTCTTTTTTTCAGTGTCTGACTTACTGTGATCCCGGATTTGGTTTGGCTGGATGAAATTCTGTGAAGTAAGTTCCTGCCTAACTAAATTAACATCCTAAAAATTGTTGTCATGGCACTGCGGTGCTTTGAGGGTGATCGAAACGGCGACGAATGTCCTCTGCAAAGGTAATCTAGGGAGATTCCCGAAATTAAAACTCCGACTTGATGCATTTTCGAAAACGAAATACTTCAGAGAAAGTCGGAATTGGGAAGTCCGCCTCACCGCCTCGTACAATTCTGCTCGCTTGTGTTACCTAGACCTTATATACATGCTAACTATGTCTGTGAATTTTATAATAATCTTTAAACTGCATTGCAGCTGTCAAATCATCAAGAGATCAAAATTGATCAGTATTGACCCTTCGTGGTTACAAGATCCATTGTAGATGTGTAACGAAATGACAATCTGATCCACCACAACCTCTTATTTGCTTCTATACAAGATCTCCTTGATGCTATCAAGAAAAATCAGGGCTCTCATGACTAAGCTCTCATGCTTTATTCAGTACAAGCTTTATGACCCGCCGCTAGTGCTTTGCTCACCCCCCTGTGCTTCATGGCAGGGTCAACAGCTCGCTGGGGGCTGCACCCCAGACCCCCACTTGTTGGCGCTTCGCGCTTCCTCATTGAAAAATAAATAATAGCAGTCACAATCATAATGTCTTGGGGGGAATGAGCTTTGCTCATCCCCTCCTTCTTATCAATTAGTAGTACCTGTAAAGTAGTAGGTTCTTTTGCCTGGATAAAATTTTGCAAATTTGAGTAAGCTAATGTTTAAAGGATATAATAAGGATGTCCCATGCCAACTATTAGTGAAATCGGCGGTCCCATTCTCGAGATATGAATGGGGAGGGGGAGGAGGAAGGGTACATACAAGATATTCAAATCTGGCTCACCAAATTAGAATTTGGTATCCACATACTCATATGAACTCCCTGATTATGGAAAAGTATGTTTTGTAGATGGTGAACCCAAACTGAATATCTTTGGATGCAGGGGGAAGGCTAGATACTGTTGTGCTCCAAAGATATTCATCATCAACTTTGGGGATTCCAAAACTAGTTCCCTGTAGTCATGGACATGTCAGAAGCCCATTACAATCATTTTTGGAAGCTTCCCATGTGTGCTGAATATTTTCAGGCAGGGGCAGGAGGACACTGACAGTCAGTGATGTTGAAAATATTCATGTGATTGTTGAGAGGCTAATGAATAATAATTTTGTGAATGAATAGGCTAGGAATACATATTCCATGTGTTTTTGAGTGTGGGGAGATGCTCCCCAAGGAATACATGGATAGTGGTATCAGAAGGCAGAAGGCAGAGGTGGAGACAGAAGGCAGAGGCAGAAGGCAGAAGCAGACTTGCAATGCAAAACATAGGTCGGAGCAGGATGTGGTGATAGAAGCAGGAGGTGGAGGTCAGGATTGAGGGTGGGTGTCAGACCAGAGGTCGGAGTGCAAGGTGGATGTCAGAGTAGAAACAACTTTACCAATGGAAACAAGTTGTCAAAGGAAAAATATCAGGGCCATTAAAAGTGGTTTGACAAACACCAGTATATTCAGATAACAAAATCACTCATAAAAGTGCAAACCTCTGTGGAATATTTCTTCTGACAGACAGTATAAAGTGTATGTGGTAAGTTCAACTTTTGATTAGTTACTATCACTACTGCTACTACTTTTCACTATTCATGTCCTCATCCTCCTCTTCCTCTGATTCTTCCACTTGTTTCCTCTTTGGAGGAACTCTTTTGTTTTTAGCCTGGACTGATTTTTTTTGGTTCTCTCCCTTTCTTCATGCCCTGAACTTTCTTTGTTGTAGTTGTACTGCCTCTTCCACTAGGCCATGTACCTTGAACAATTCAGAAATCATGTCCTTGATTGTTCTTGTCACATGCGATCTTCTTGGACCATCTCTCATCTCCACAGTCCTCCCAATTTCTTTAAACTGCATGTGTCAAATGTTCCCAAGAATCGAAATTGCATCTTCTCCAGCCGCACAACACCAAGTCTTTCCTTCCCTGGTGTTTGTGAAAGCTTCAGAATCAGGAAGACACTGTAGCTATCTGAAAATATCCTCCAACCCATCTCTAAAATTGCTTTGTTCCTCCTCTCGACCCATTGCATCAAGCATCTCATGGTACCATTTGATATACCACACTCTGTCTGCAAAAAATGGAACCCACTTGGATCCTCTAGGAGGAAGAATCCTGTTGTTTTCTGGAAAGTATCATTTGTTCCCTGAAAGATTTTGTATCTTGTGACCCTCTAACTGCTCCTTTGATCCTGCACTGATTAATGCTGAACTAAACCGACTTGAGAGTGTGCACAATATTTTCTGCGCTCCAAAACCTTATTGCGTTATCCAAGTTCTCAACTGTGCTCAAGTCAATCTGGAGGCCTTCTGTCCAGTCAGATTTTATGGACACCCAAATGGAACGTGTAAAGCTCACAAATAGGATACTAGCAGATGTCGAATTGTGGTGTACTTTACAGTGCCCCCCATTTTCCGTTGGACTCCAATGGACTTTCACCGGACCCAGCCAATTCCAATGGACAGTCCATTGGACGTCCAATGGATTCCGTTGGACTCCACAAAATTCTGGTACCAGTCCAGTCAGAGTCCAGCCAAATTCCGGTCAAAGTCCAGTCAAGTCACTTCAAGACAGAAAACAGGTGGACTGGCCGGACTGTCCAGTCCGTTGGACTTCTGTTGGACTTCCAGTGGACTTCCACCAGACTCTCAGCACTTAATTAGACCAGATCCAAGAGTGCTCTGTCCAGTGGAG
>JANCIO010000199.1:0-60619 GCA_027604855.1 Psilocybe subaeruginosa
TTATCTCGGGACAGATAGTCCAACGGTTGTGCCGTGTGCAATTCCGGCATGTTCCATTTTAGGCAGAAACGTTACAGACGCACGAGGATAAAAATGGCCAGCCGCCCATCGACGCGTTACGTGGTGGGTCTAAATTTGTGGAGAGCTCTATGGGTTTGACCACTTCTGAAGCTAGAATGTGATTCTAGAACGTCTGACGTATTGTTCATCTTCAACTCTGCTTCGGCTGAGGTCCGAGGGCGCTGTATAGGACAAAATGCTGGCCTATGGCTCGAAATGGCTCACCCATTTGTTCAGTGTTGATATTGGGAGTTGATGAGAGTACGAAGTCAAGTCGACGGAGATGGAATCGGGTTAAGGTTTGCAATTCTGGACCTCCCCGACGAGTCTCCGTTATTTGGTCGTGAACCCGCTGGAAAATATGGGACTTGGAGGCTTTTGGCACAAATTGGCAGCCAACTCTCATTTTGCCAACATCTTGCTCTCATCTTGGTTTCATCGCCAACTCAGCGCACTAGTGCTTGCTAATGAACCTGCTTTGACTTAATAGCCCACGCTTGATACACACTTAATGACTATATATGATGGACCATTCGATTGAAAACTGTTACAAATCATGCATTGTACTTCATTTCTCAGTGGAAGCGACGGTGACCGGCTTCACTCCTTCTTTCAGAGCCTCCATACCCGCTTTGTCGATGCCTTCTTCAGCACGCACAACAAAGTCCGCCAAAGAAACCCACTCATCTGCCCTCGCACCTCCGTCTTCTTCGTCAATCAGACCCCCAGCGATGTTGATGATAATTGGCTCGCCATCTACCGCAGGCGGTATGTGGTTCCTCTTGGGATCGGTCGTCCAATACAACACATTCGCGCCGCATGTATCGCAGTACTCGCGAAAGACGAGGGGGGAGCTCTCGTATCGCTTCAGACCTTTCGGTCTGCCGGGGTGGTTTTCTTTGAAAGAGATAGGGAGGGACGCGCTTCCGTCGAGGACGTTTACGTTTACCATGGGCAGCAGGATGTAGGTCGAGATGAGTGCCCCGTTCGAGCGCCTGCAGCTCGTGCAGAGGCAGTGGCCGCATATGAACCGCACACGCTTGGCTGAGGCTGGGTCTTCGGGGTTTTTCGGCGGAACGGCCCACCATTTGCTTGGATCTTCAGCGTCTTCCTTTCTCAATGGTACGAGCTGGATGGAAACCTTCTTGCAGTGACAATATGCAACGACCCCGTTCGGGCTGACTTCCTTATTCAAGAGTGTGTCCGACATCCAATTCTGGGGTAACTTGTCACTACCCTCTTCACGCGCGTACCTGGGCAGCTCCTTGCCTTCGAGGACGCGATAATGGTTTGCTAAGCCACCGTCGCGGGTATCTTCGACGAACGCGTGATGTCCGACCTTCACCACACCTTCGACGCGCTCTAGCGTGCCGGTGTACACCGCCCACGAGGAGGTCTCAGAAGCTTTGTCCTTGTTCTCATGAAGAATATGAGTGAAGCACACGGAACAGAAATAGCGCGTTATCTTGTCGCTCGCGCTGTATGTCTTGAGCTTGGATAGGTCGGCAACGCTCGGAGAGTCAAGCTCAGAGTCGGCTGACAAGGGCTCCCCTTGCATGACGCCGGTGTGTACAGCCATCGTTCCTGTAGTGTGGCGACAGGTGTTGCAGTGGCATATTTGACTTGCGAGGGGCAACTTTGAGGTAGCGAACGGGATCTTGAAGGTGTTGAGGCCACAATGGCACGATGCATTCACGAAAGTCAAAGCCATTTCACGTACGTGTATATTGCTTCAGAAGTTTAGACAAAATTGTAGGTTGTGGGTCGCAATTCACGTCTGGGAGAGGTCGGCTTTTATAACTTTTTGTGATACACAGGGTGCCCTGAATGCTTAGATCCTGTATCAAGGTGGCGTGCCTGTTGTGAAGATGAGAAGGTATCTGTTACTGGTCGAGTCATTTCTATCAGGCCTTAGCATTTGTGATGTGTCAAAGACACGGATGCACAGTTATCCTTCCTTCCTTCCCCGCACAGTGAATTCGAGCATTACGCGTTGCTTTTGAGTCAGATTTCCCGAAATCCCGGTGAGTACTTGCATACTTTTGTTCAGGTTATCTGGGTGTAATGTCCAATATGAGAAGCGAAGTTAAAGTTAATTAAGCGGAAGGGGGAATGAGGAGATTTGCTTAGACAGAGTAATTCAGTTCCTGAACATCGATCAGCGCTCAGCGCCACTACGTCAGCAGTGAATGTGTCGCATCGCGTCGCTTCCGTAATCAGAACGGCTTGGTACCTGTATGCGGCAAGTAATTAAGACTCTATAAGGATTTGGACAATGGGTCTAGGATAGATACAAAATTGAACTGTCAAACATTCAATGGTGGCATTCGGAAGCCCACTATGTCTCCCATCTACATATAAATGACAGGAAATAATACATGTAATATGAATCAAAGGAAGGAGGCTGCTATACTAGTCTAGTGCGCTGTTACCGTTATAATAGTCAACGTTTCCAACGGCCGAATTGCCGGCCCACTATAAGCCACAATCATCAGTTCCAAGAGACATGTAAAATCCTGATTAAAGTGCATTCACATTTCGAAATAGTCTCTCAACTCCCAAAACACCAAACACGACGGACGATAGGATAAAAATCATAACCTGAGCGCTACCATCCAGAGCCCCTCCAAGAATATAGTTATATTTCTTGTACCAGCCAGGGTGATACTGCCTAAGCCATAGCTGGGAGACGAGGCTGACGATACTGGAAGTGATGGTGGAGTTGACACCGACTGACATCTACGCGGAATACCCGGAAGCAGGTATTAGCGGTAGTAGATAACGTCCCACACCCGACGTCGGACGAAAGCTCCTCATCCTATAAATGATAAGAACATGATATTTGAGACTTTGACTGGTCCAATCATCGGCCACCTCTCAAATGAAGTGATTAGCATTGTAAGCAAAGATGGATGAAAGTTAGAATATTAAACTTTTACCTTGTGAATAAAATATTCGATGGTGGTCGGTATTATTCCCAGGAGCAAGCTCTGGGAACTATTTAATATGGCTCGTTGAAGCCGTATAGCTCTTCATACTCTACATATGTGGTCTGTTCACTCCAGACGTTTGATCCGATTGGGATGAGTAGAATTTCACGTAGTGCGTCCACGATTCAGACGGAAATGATGACCTCTGCAGACACCAATTAATCCACGAGAAAATAACATTATAGTGGAGAGCTTACCATATTTAATGATAGCGCCTGAAGACACCACATGGATTAGCATCTAAGTAAGATCTTCTGGGAACACATCCCAGTATACCGAAAATGGTTCCCCATGCGTGAGAAACATAACACAAGGAGGAACTTTCAATTACTAGCCAATCTTCCAGTCTCGTGCGTGATTAATGGAAGTCGATATAACATCATGACTCCACATCGAGAACTTTGAAACCGATATAAGATATGTTTAACAGATATTTCAGACTTTCAGTACAAATAAACTCACATAAAGATTGGAGGCCGGTTTTCCAGGATTCAAGTGCCTGCGACCATCTTCATGAACTGATTGGTCACAACTCTGTTGTCCACACGAGCGTAAAGAAATGTGGAGAAAGTCTGGATGGAAAATATATATGTGAGTATTAGAAGCGTTGCCCAATTCACCCTTACTGTAATGAATGCTCCGATAATCAAAGCCTCCGCGATGTATCACCATGAAAGCCTGGCATCACCAGGCTCACTGAGAGTCACACGGAGAATGACAGGACCACGATATATCGATAGAATGACTGACTGGCTACAGGTGTGTACGGTGCATAATGTCTAATGTGTAAGAGAGAAGTCGGTGTCGAAGGAATGGGTTGGGGATCGCGGTCACGTGTACGTAAATGTAGAAGATAAGATAATACGAAAAGGGGCTGTAGTAAGCCTGGGGTGCCAGCTTACACACCACCATGGAAGATTTATCTGTCCCTTAACGACCACGATAAAGCGTGTCCGACATATTCAGCATGAAATATTAGTAGCCACAGAGAGACTTGGCTCACCTTCCAGGAACGAAAGGATCAAAGGGGCAAAATACCACCACTACGGCGCCTCTTTACATTTCTTCATCGCTTGGAATCACGCCAAGACATTAAAATGATGTGGAATCTAAAAATAGAAAAACTCAGTACCTGGTAATGCAGATCGGGCTATTTACGCCAACTTGAAAGATTCACCGATATAAGGACTTCAAAAAAGCAGAACGTGGGCTATTAAGCCTCCGAGCTTTCAATAAATAATTAAATGAAAGGTTTGATGAGATGAGATTTCGTGTGGACCTACTGAGAGATTGGCGGTCAGCTTGCGCCATGCGTTTAATCCTTTAAGAGCCGGTAGACCAACTTCTTCCAGCGTGGTGTTGTTCAGAGTAAAATGCGTGTCAGGCACTACAGATTGCTTGTATATTGATCCATTATCGGAAAAAATAGAAGACGGAAGCATGGGAAAATCCGAGAACTGTGCACCGAAGATCTCAGGCAAGCATCCTCACGAAGAAATAACATGTCTAATTGACTCACGTTCCATAGATTAGAGAGTAAATTTCCTTAATTATGATGTAGCAGAAGAAGTATCCAATTCATGAGTTGGCTGTCGTGATCTGTTGAGCTACAATCTACACAACCAACGAGGACAGGTTAAGAAACGTACATTGTTGAATCAAACGCAGGCTCATATACCCTAAGAAAGATCGGCTAACCTCTGCACGCCTCAAAGAGGACAGAAATATAGCTACGCGGATCCCATGTGCTGCCAATCAAACAATGGGCTAAGTGGTCCCAATCTTCGTTGCCGTCCGATCCACCGAACAGATTGGTAAAGATATCAACAGTCCTCGAAGACGCCTTTTGACTGGCGAGACAGAACACGCTGACGCTGTTTAGTAGCGGGAAGATGTAGGACAGCATAATATCGTAGCAGAACATGGCTGTGAATGCTGTCCAAAAGCTTAACGCGCTTGGCGTTAGCGGCAGTATGTGCAAGGCTGGAATTGATTTCAGATAACCAAAGAAACCCACAGACGACCAAGAATTTACCTTATACATATTTCAGTCGACTGTATGCCAAAAATATGTCCACCGCCCAATATATCATCTCCGAGGGGTAGACTGTAAGAGGACGCATCACTCCAACTAGTTCATATCTTTATCTAAAAGTCAGTGCTGTGCTCTCATAAAATGCATACCTACGACTCACCGAAAGCAGGCAGTAGAAAACGTAGCAAGAACAGCTCCCACTTTGGTATCATAATATGGTTATTAATGATTTGGAGTTGAATAAATGTGAGAGTGCTCACCTTTTGTACGGCAAAGTTTTGAACGGAAGAGGTACCGTATGCAGCCGTGGAGGGAACAAGAGAGGCAATAACAGGTTGAACAAATTGTCAAAATCAGCACGTCGACGTCTTCAGATGTACCGCACCTCTTTCAAGGTAAAAGGGCTTAGATTGGTGAAATGCAATATTTTTCTCAACCTCTCGAAGGGTGTTCCTCGAACTCGGTCACCACTGGGCATGAATCTGGCCCATACGTTGCCGGAGGTTTAGATTAAGAGGAGAAGAAATACAGTGAATACCGACATTTGCACCGGTTTGAATGGGTAGATCTGTATAAAATGATGATATTCGGTGATTGTCCCGTTATCGTAGGATTAGAACTCTTCTCACCTGGCAAAGGGCTGCTCTCATACCAGTAAACAGAATCCCAAGAAACATGGAGCGGAAGGTTAGAGCATCATAACGGCATATTGAAACACGTCTTCGATGGTAGTAATGTTCGGCTCGCCATTGCAATAATATAGTCGTCATATTGGTCGTTATTGGGATCGTGTTTCTGGTGTATGATATCGCTATTTGATCTCTCCAGCCGCTTCTCGTCTGAGCCGTATGCGGGGCTCGTTGGCAAGATAGGAAGACCTCCAGTCTTGCCCTTCCTTAAGAACGAGGGCTCGACATTGTGACGTAAAAGCGGCAGAGATCCCAACGGGCGATAGAGTGTATGCGCTATTAGGAGAAGCTGCAGTGAGAACATATTAGTTAGCCTGACTCTTATATTGTGTAAAATTTGAGAGGACTAGATCCGGTTTACCATGCGGAGGGTATCTGGTCAGTTATTCCGAGCTTCTAATACGCCATATCGAGAATAAGGCGGATTGCACTACATATGCCAGTTTAACGAATTTGGGCCTGTTCAACCCTAATGCCGACATCAGCGCCACGTTGTGTGGCCGAAACAGTCAAGGTATGCCAGTATTTGACCGACTGATTTATTCCAATGTACTTGGAATCTAGAAGGAAGAAGCAAAGGGCTGGATTAAAAGTGCCGTCACAGAGCCTCCATTCGGTCGTTGTACAATACGATAGACCATTGGTATAGTTCTGGAGCAGCTTGACAGTATGTATCGATAGGAAGTACGTTTAAGCAGGCTCGTATGGGTTGATTGAAATGGGGAAACATTAAGGAAGGCGACATGAACCCTAGACACGTTGTTTTTGTGAACTCCATCACAGCGTGTCGAGTCTAGTGTCGAGTTCACGAGGTACTAGCTTCTCGTTGCTAATAGCCAAAGCTAGTACGTAACAACATCGCTCTATCCCAGAAATTCTCTGGGCCTAATGGATTCCATATCTATTCTTATTGGTTGGGAAGTGGTTGCAAAGTTTTTTCATTGTTCTAATCTCCAGTTTTGTTGTTTGATCTTGGGTTAACCGCATCCCTCACAAGCCAGAAGTTAGAGAAGCTGTGTCATTGAATAGGCCGGAGGAGAGTAGGAAATGGTAGAGAAGTCGCCTATCACATGCTGCATAGAATGGCGATACGTGCTCATTTCGGTACATATCTTTAGAAAGATCAGGAAGACTTAGGGGTAACCTTGAAAGAACCCTTGAAGTATCCAAAATCTCTAAACGTGATAAAATAAACCTGCGATAGTGGGAAGCTGACTTGCTAGTAGAAAAGAAAAAGTATTTGATTATGTAGTAATACAGCTTTCATCAATCTAACAAATCCAGTAGACAAAAAGTACATTCTGCCTAAACAAATCTCAAGTTCTGAACCTAATCCCTGCAAATGAAACCCCCAAAAAGAAAAGAATTTAATCCAGCGCGCCATTGCCGTTACAGTAGTCGACATTGCCCGCAGCGGGGTTTCCAGCCCACTAAAGAAAAATATAAGGGGCCGACGGGAAAGGAGTAACTGAGTAGATACTTACATTAGGAAACGGTCTCTCTGTTCCGGCAGCCCCAAAGACGGCAAACGACAGGATGAAGATCATGACCTGAGCTCCACCGTCGAGGGCACCGCCGAGAATATAATTGTACTTCTTGTACCATCCGGGATGGTACTTCCTCAACCACAACTGTGAAACGAGGCCTACAATAATGCTGGATGTGACGGTAGAGTTGACACCGGCTGACAAGAACGAGGAGTACTAAACGGTTGATGTCAATCGTTGATATAGGAAGCACCAGGTTATTGCAAATTTTTTCACCTGAATAATGATGGGTAACATCACACTTTGGACGCTAATAGGCCCAATCTTCGGCCAGCGCTATATTGAGAAATCAAATTAGAACGTAGGCTGGGGTCTGTGCACCTTCAGCACTTGCCTTGCTGATCAGCCACTGGATCGTGGTCGGGACCGTTCCGATCACCAAACTCATTGGAATGATCCAATACGGACCACTGAAACCGTATAATTCTTTTGCCAAAGACCATGTAACAGCGGCGCTGTTTAGACTCTGGGGATACTGTCCACTCCAAACGTTTGTCCCAGTTGGGCTGATTAGAATCTCACGTTGTGCATCTACCACTGAAACCATAACCACTAGAGTAATTATGAGCAAAGAGACTCATAAAGTAACAGAATAACGAGTATACCATAGTTTACAACGGCCCCTGACAGGTGTAAATCGAACTCTATCAGACATCACATGGTTTGAGGAGGCAACGAGAGCTTACCGAGAAGAGTTCCCCAAACTTGAGTGAGGAACATGACGCGAGGTGGAATTTTGAGATACTGGCCCATCTTCAAGTCCGAGGCTAAGTTGATAGACGTTGACACTACGTCGTGACTCCACATTGAGAACTACATAGAGTTTACTTGAAGCTCTATTGTCAATGAAAAGAAACTCACGTAGAGATTGGCGACAGGTCGTCCAGGATTGATCGCCCCGGCTACCATCTTCATGAGTTGATTGGTGGCAATTCCGTTACCCATACGAGCAAATAGTAGACTAGAAAATGGCTGGAAGATGGGCGGAATATCAGTCTTCCGCTATTTTGCATTATCTGGGGTAAACCTACCGTGATGAACGCGCCAAGGAGCAACGCCACAATGTATGACCACCAAGGGAGGGTAGTTTGTCCCCGAAAGACGACAATGAGGCCTGTACGACAGATTAGATCATCAAGTTCTTCCATCTCCAAAGGCATCAACTCACCAGCAAAGAAGGCCAAGACAAGAAGAACAAGGTACCACCACCAAGGCGCTTCTTTGTACTTCTTCATTGCCTATACAAGAACATTAAATTATATGGGCATAAAGACAAATATATGGGCTATTGGTACCTGGTAATGGGGATCTGGTTGGGTTTTGGAGTATGCTAACTTGAACGAATCGACAGCATAGGGTCCCCAGAACAGTACAACGTGTGCAATTAGGCCGCCAATCTGTAATGAAGCTGTTGGTATACGAATAATTTACATGAATTGAGTGCTACTTACCGCCAGGTTGGCGGTCAAGTTAGCCCACGCATTTGAACCCGTCAGTGCCGGAAGACCAATTTCTTGAAGAGCTGTCTGATTAAGCTCAAAGTGCGTTCCAAATACAGCGGATTGGTGGTAAATTGAGCCATTTGATGAGAAAATGGATGTGGATAGCATGGGAAACGCCAGAGACTTGTACATGCCATATTAGAATTTCATACATACATCATGTCACGTTAAGTCACTCACGTTCCACAAATTGGAGTAATAGATGCCCATTATGATAACGTAGCAAAGGAATATCCCAATCCACGAGTTTGCTGAGATGGTCATTAGTACAACACTTCGGCGTAAACCCTACGACAGATGTACATACCTTGTTGAATCAATGGTAAACTCATATATCTAAATGGGCAAGGAACAGCACATTAAACTTGGCTCGACGTATGTGAAATACATGGACACATACGTGGATGTGATGTATTGCCAATCGAACGAAAAGCTGAAGAGTCCCATGCCTTCATTTCCGTCTGTCCCCCCGAATAGGTTGGTGATAAAATCGACAGATTTGGAGGGCGCCTTCTGGGTAGCGAGACAGACAATGTTGATGCCATTGAGCAGAGGGAAAATGTATGCAGGGATGATCTCATAAAAGAACATCACTGTAAAGCCTGTCCAAAAGAGCTTGATACGCTTCAAATTTGCCGAGGTATCGAAGTGAAGAGCTGGCGCAGATTGTTAGAAAGTGCGATCATATCAAACACTGGGATAATTACCTTGGAAAACAGATACAGTTGGCAAATTCTAGGGACAAAGTATCTTAGCACATAACTACTGAGGAATATTGCCTCGTACATACCGACCAATACACCATTTCGGAAGGATAAACAGTGAGGGGTCGTAACAGCCCTACCAGACCGTATCTATATTAAAATCAGCATCATCAATGATCTCTTGTAGTACAAAAAAATCAATAATGCTGACCCGAAGCAAGCAGTTGAAAATGTTGAAAGAACCGCTGTGGTCGGTCCAACGTTGGTGTCATAGTAGAGCTAAAATGTTGTGGCTGTCAAATGAAAGAACACGACTACTGGGGAGAATGCCAATTACCCTTTGTACAGCGAAGTTCTGAACCGCCGAGCTACTACCTGCTGCAGTCGAAGCGACCAGTGAAGCAACAACGTGCTATTGGAGATTGTGGTGGTTAGCACTGAGACGCCGCACGAGATTAAAATTCAGGTTCACCTCTTTCAACGTAAAAGGCCCGGGATTGATAAAATGCAAAATCTCGCCCAGTCTTTCGAAACGAGTACCGACCACCGAAGTTTTCTTCGGGAAGAATTTCGCCCAGGCATTCCCAACCGTATAGATCAAAAGCAGCAAGAAGACCGTGGAGACCGATATCTGCACAGGCTTGAAAAGGTAAATCTGCAAACCGGAAAGATTCCGCAGTCAGCGCATATTTTTCTTTACGACATCACAAATAACATAGCAATTTAATTATCGCGGAAGATGTTCGTCATCGAATTCGTTCTCCCCAAAAGGAAGAGGGATTTGTGCCGCCACGACCTCGGCACCCGAAAATAACAAATGGACGGATTAGGAGACAGGTTGGACCCACTTACCTGGCTAAGCGCAGCGCCCATACCAGCAAACACAGTCCCCAGAAATATCGACCGGAACGTGAGCGCATCGTCTTCATCGTCGCGGATGTCGACCGCAAACCGAGAGACATCGCGGCCAGTCGTGATCACCGGCTCGCCGTTGCGGTATTCTGGCTCATCCTCGTCAAAGCGGTTGGCGTCGACGTCGAGTTTTTCGTCCGCGATCTCGACGCTGTCCGAGCCACTATCGTTGACCTTCTCCTTGATCGACGATGGTACCGACTCCATCTGTGGAAGTCCAGACAGCGTTGGAAGCTCGCCAATCTTGTCCTCGTAGAGTGGGCTCTCCATCCTATCCACAAACTGAATTGGAAGAGGGGGATGGGTTCACAGGACAGAAAGGAGGCTTTAAGCTGCTTTAAGGCATAATGAGAAAGCCTCTCTCACCTCATGTCCCACGAGAATCCTCCCGATCTAGTAGTGTACCATGCGGACGACCTTGTGCTCCGAAATATAAGCTTCTATTCTCCGACAGCGGAAGAAATGACCGGTGTGGATCTCTGGCCCCAATGACCATAGCATTGACAATTATATCCTTTGCTGATACTAATGTCGTGTGCTCGAAGGAGAATGGAGTTCACCGGAATATAATCGACATGTAACTGTAGCTCCATTACGGTGATCCTTCACCTTTCATGCAGTACAGGTGTGGGTGCCTTTGTTCAAGATGGAGATACGGGTAAAGGTAAGTCGTTGGGCAGAAGTTAAAGTTTGGTGCATGCTAAACGTCTCAAGCCCTCGGAAATACCTGTATGAGGACTAGTTGAGTCTGGGTTTATACAAGGAAGACTCTTGATCGTTGCCCAGCTATATCTGACGGAGAAGGACATCTGGAAGCTGCACTAGGCAAAAGTACGTTTCCGTAGAGCAGCTCGCAAGATACGCATGCTTGTGGTAAATGGACACACGCTGTGGTATAAAAACGCCATAGATATCTATAAATAGATTAATTTGCCAGAGAGATTGAGCACCCCAAAATAGACAAATAATCGGTCATGGAAGAGAGATAAAGAGTGAGACAGATCTTATTGCCACCTTGCCAGCGTATGAAGGAGTTTGACGACAAGGAAGCATATATCACCATGCTTGACCAATACAAGTTCATGAGACCTGCATCACATAGGAGATATCAGCGTTTATTTCTGGACGATACAATCTGCAAATGGCAAGATAATGACAGCCTTAGCTGAGAGACAGATAAGGATATAAAACGAGTCCGACCACAATGGAACTATGATACAAATCAGTTGTTTTGAGCGCCAACAGTCTGGGATAGAAAAATCAGAATCGTGGAAGCGAGAAGACGAAGAAGACGTCAACAATGGCGAAAAACGGCCCAGACATTACGTGCTTACCAGCCTCTTGAGGTGCTCCATAAACACCTGCAAACTGATATCGTCCGTAAAAATAGCTTGTCCGGGGTCGACACCTGGCGCCGAACCATATATAGTAGAAGACATGTGCGTCGTCGATGGGCTGAGCTTCGAGAGCAAGAACCGGGCCTGACTACCTCCCTGGTCACATACGATATAACGTGGTATGGGAAAGCGGTCCACAAGGAGCTCCTATGGTTATGAAACACAGCCGAGAAACACTCGTTCGTTATCCACGACTTGAGAGTAAACTTAGCAAAGTAGTTACCTGAGCATCGGCGACCGGCCCTTCGAGGAGTTCTTTGAAATTTTCGTATTCTTCCTGATCTTGGTATCCCATTTTACGCCACTGTGCAACTTGATCCCCGTGGAAAATGAGGATATGGAAGAAACTATCGAGGAGTAGAATTGCACCATGCTTGATGGATACACTGTCGAGAAGAACTGGTCGAGCTGGATTATCGAAGGTGTATGACATAAGTATGGGCTGGATCATGGTGAGAGAGTTATCGACGTCTTCTTCGTTCAAAACGTGGCTATGTAGTGGTTCTTGAATAACGACAGACAACCAAGTAGTTTATATTTTACTTACCGGTAGAAAGCCGTCTCGTCAGGACTGTTATTAAACACCTGTAAAAACTGGCTTCGACGAAGATGGAACATGAACTGCGGATAAATACTGAAGTTGTCCGCCAATCTGAAGCTGCTGGGATCTTCTTTCCTGTAATCGGCGAACTTCTGGCAGAGGCGAATAAGCATTCGATCTAGCCATCGAAGCACATTTGGAGCCTCGTCAATCTCGGCCTTAAAAACAGCAATGCGGGACATGAGGACTGCCGCTGCTTCTTGGTCAAAAGAGGCAGCAATACTAGGCGATCCTGCCTCCGCAAAGCTACGAGCAATGGTTGTTACGCGCAGCCTTCGCTGATCGGAGGAATGCTGAAAGTGTGTAACGAGTTGGATGAGACCACGAGAGCCTTGATGCAGAGATTCCTCAGCCTGAGAGACGACCTCGAAGTAT
This sequence comes from Psilocybe subaeruginosa, assembly GCA_027604855.1. Classification (NCBI taxonomy): domain Eukaryota; kingdom Fungi; phylum Basidiomycota; class Agaricomycetes; order Agaricales; family Agrocybaceae; genus Psilocybe; species Psilocybe subaeruginosa. Next base: position 12,813 of record JANCIO010000199.1, read on the forward strand.
ATACCGAAAGATGTGCGCGGTATAATCGTGGTAATTTTCCAAGCTGACGTGTCTCCGATCCCAATTTCAGTCTCTCCAACGCACCCAGACTTCTTTTCGGCAGAGATAGCGTGGCCGATGAGACCAGAAACCTTGAGCTCTTTAGTAGTCTGATAGAGTGATAGCCCCTATTTAGCGCTTAAATTTGACCAAGCGATGAACACGAACTTGAACTTCTAACGTCGCGTTAAATCCCATTTGAAGGTGTCCTTCATCATCTTTGTCGAACATGCGCAGAAAGCTTTGCCTAAAGATAGACGTAACAAACGAATCCGCAAACACAATGATACCATTGGTTGAATTCGGCAGGGACTTCATCTCCTGTAGCCCAACCTGATCGAGGCAGCCAGCAAAGACATCGACAGTATGCCCGTTATGTGAAGCCCTCTTGGCAAGACCTTCGTAGAACTGAAAGTGACGATGAAAAATGAGCAGAAGCACCTGAACACTTTTCAACGAACTTTGATCGCCCATCTATAGTGCTTGGCAGAGTCTTGCTCAATGTCATGGTGCGACCGAATATGTTCTTTGAGTTCGTTGCTGACAACCATCCCTGGACCTTCTGTAGCTGGGCCTCCAGTAAACAGTATAATACGTGCTCCAGTATTGGGATATGTCAATTCGAGAAGTCCAACACCGATACTGAGGGCACCACCAGTACATCGAAGAGCACGCTTGTCGTTTTCAACCGGCCATGGATCTCTTAGTAGGGTTTCCAAAATACCTGTCAACTGAAATTCGCACTGTTCCAAAGGCATCAGAAAACGACAAGCACCCATAGTCGCCCCAGGCGCTGGACGCCGTGCTGCGCGATTGTGGGAGTTTAGACCAAGTATATCCGCCATTTGCTTCGGTGTATATTCCTTGGTGCCCCGAAAAACATAGGACTTGTTGCACTCGTCGAAACCTAATTCATGGACTTGAGTCTGAGTAGATAGATTAATATTTTTTTCCCGCGTCGATAGAACTAATGCGCACCATTGTCCCATATGTGATCAACCCCACAAGTGCATCTGCTGGCAGCAAGCTTAAGCCAAAGACAATGGTATCACGCAGAGCTCTCAATTCTTCATCGTCGTCTAGGCATGTATCAACTATAAAGAGGAATATAGGCGGGACTGGCGACGTCCGAGGTAGAGTGTATTCGATAGTGGTGTGTTTGAGCAGCAGCTCGGCGGGAAGATTTGTGTTTGAGATGTCGTTATAATGTGCCGGGAACGCGTTACGGGACAAGCAAAATGGGCATATCCAGAGTTTTCCACGTATGTCAATTTGACTAAGGGACGAACAGTAGCATATATATATAAGAACCCTTCGAGCTTGCAGCTAGGTATCAACTTAACTCACCAATATGGATTCAATATAGCGCGACAAGGCGGCCTGCATACAACGGGCACATAGAGCAACGGCGGCAAATCGAGCGTATTTTGAGAGGCGTATATAGCACAGATATCGGAACCACCATACTCTTCGCCTCTGTGCGCGACGATGGCCAGACGTTCCACGACAAACGAACACCTGCATCCTCACCATTAGCCACAACCTGCAGGTCATTCAAAGTTGACAAAACTGACCATCCTGCTCCTCGGCATCCTCAAAACTAATCATAATGCATATAGTATGTTACAGAGAATATGAAAAGGGGGTTGGTTGTCGCAGTCGAGCTTGGGATCGGAGCGAAGCTTGAAGTGAGACATCACAGTGAAAGTAAACCCGGACCGAGAAGTTTGAATTTTGAAATGACTGGGCAATCTTTGGAATTGACCGTGAGAATAAAACAACCATCACGTGGGCGTTTACCCTCTCGTGCCGGACGGTGCCGGGGACTCCCGACTTGGACTCACTGTCAACCGTATTTTAACCTCCACTGGCCAAAGAATTGCTATCTGCTCTCCATCTTAGGAGTCGCCGGCCCTCATATATCTCCTTTTTTAGGGACTTTGATGTTCACGCGTACTAAGTTTCAACAGATCGTCGCGTCTATGGCTCGGTAGTTATTGCTACTGCCAGTGGCCCGCCGAGAGTGTCAATGTCAAATACAATAAACGCTGGACCTACAGAATGCTATCTATGCATGTCAAACTGAACAACATATGCGTAGACCGAGATCCATGGGTAACCCTATCCGTTGTTATCTCTTTCTGATAATCTTAGGCATCTTCTCTGTATGCTCGGCACTCTTCTGGCTTACTGGGGCCCCATTCAACCTATTTGTTGACAATGAGCCATGTTATTACGAAATATCTCTATCAGACCCTATTGTGTCCCAAGTCAAAACTGCGTGTAGTACGTGGCCATTCACATCTCTCATCAGTAACCTGACTCTAGTGTCACAATCGATAGGTACAGATTCTCTATTGTGGGCCCACTCCTGCGTCTTGTTTGAAGGCCCTAAGTAAAATGCAGGCCCTTGGTGCCCTGAGCGCTTGTTAAGCACAAGTGGGCCCCCTTCCAATTATTCCACATAAGAACTGAGCTGTCTGACTAGTTAATATCTTTAAACCCACTATGTCTTTGTATACTAGCCAACAGCAAGAGTCCAACCTTAGTCACACCGAATATATGCGGTTTCTAAACAGACTGAATGGCATACTTCTCACAATCAATAGAATCGAAGGCTATTTGAGGGATGAGCCTGAGGAAAACGATGCTTTGCAGACCAGTGCATTCGAAAGACGCCTCAACATGTAAGTTATTCCTAGGAACCTCTCTTCTCGGCATAGGTTAATTCGCATACTTCAAGGCCCAAGGACAGAGTCATCAATTTGAAACGCGCCTTGGAAGGGGGCACCGTTCCCAAGGAAAGCTCAATGGCCAGACTGGAATCAGATTTGATACGCATTGAGACAGATTTTAGGGTGAGCCAGACAAGTTCTGTGGATATTTCTGTTTGTTTACAGAAGAACATGAGCAGAATAGCTCGACACAGCATCGAGAATTTCTCGTGGCTAGCGAAGAACACAAGAGAATAAAGGAGGAGACTCAAGTGGCCGAAAGACTCGAAAGACAATCTACCGAGTCGACTCGTTTGGCATTCACAAGGCCTAACATAGACACATTCGAGCCCTATATGTGCGTTGTTTGATTCCTCACGCCCTTCTCTACAATACATAGCTAACATATCCCTATAGACAACCGTTCAGCTACATGGGGAGGCTTCCTGCCGACTCACATAGGTTTCCGCTGAAGCCGCCAGGCACTGGTGTGACTTATCAGTCTTCTTCTTCTAGTGCTACTAGTGTTCCGCTCTCTCCCTACAACGCGAATTTTCAAAGTTGCGCACCAAACAGCATCGTAGAGGAGGGAGGCCCATACGTGTCTCGAAACCCTAAACCATCACAGAGAGGTCCCGTGCTACGCACAAAGCGCTTTCTTACGCGACTTGCCAATATATTCAAAAGATCCCAAAAAGAGGTGGATGAATTGAACAACTATCCTGGTCCATACGTCAGGTATGCCTTCTATTTCTTCTCCCCTTTAAATAAATTTGCTTCATAATCTACACTTGAGCAAACAGAAACGACTCGGGAGCTGTGCACAACGCCTCTTCGCTCGAAAGCCAAAATCACACGTACCATCAACAGGCAACAATCAACCATTCTAATATTAGGAGGTACGTGACGGTGCTACCTGGTGGCTCTTACATTTTGGCAGCAACACTCACTCACGTTTTTTTTAGTCCCGTTGATGCTTCTCGAGGCCGTCGTAATGTGGCTGATGGTGGTTTCGGTCAGTCGGATGGTGACGCCAACTATATCTCGTCCAGCTTGTATGGGGCAGTACCTTAATGTTATCCGCATTAACTTGGCTTGTATGCGATCTTCTCGAACCACTTAGTTTCAATGAACGTGACGGCCGTGTACGGTGGAGCATGGTGTGTGATTAGTATAATTAGGCAGAAGAGACTATGTAAGCCAGTCACGCCAATACGACAAGCGATGACCGTTGCATCAAAATGGCGCTATAAATACTCTGGTATCTAGTTGCTCGGGCATGAAGCGGTGGGCCGTCGGGCATACAGACTATTATAAACGACCCCATAACATATCATGATTCACGATTTGCTATTGAATAAATCCCCAATTTTGATAATACTCAGAGCTCTATATACGCGAGCAGGTTACTAGAAGGGCATCTCTGAGGCCACGGGCATAGTATGGGTGCCAGGGTGTTTCCTCAACAAGAATAACATTCGAGCGCTAATCAATGATTTCCGATACCCCTTTCTTCATGCAATTGAGTTTCGTATGTCGGATGACAGATTGTGTCCCGTGCAATCAATCTACTTACAAATTGCAATTAGTCAGTTACTGTAGAGCAAAACGTGATTATTCCCGTGTCCATTGTTAGGTCAATGCGGGAATTATGCGTGAGTGAAAAAGAACCTACTCAATTCATTGTGTTCACGACCGTAATGATCGCCACGCACGGCCCCACATATAAAAAGGGGGCGGAACGTGAATATATAGTAATTTCCCCTTCCTAGCAATTTCTGACACAATGGCGAGCCTTTTGGACCAACCCCTCTACCTCTATTCCATCCCTGCCGTTTTCGTCACCGCGTTCTATCCTGGATCGCTGAAGGTCAGCACATCCTGATATGCATGCATACACGCACATATATTCACCCCTACGACGATACAGTTTCTGAAGATAAATAACTCAGTCGGGTACAACAAGTACGTGGAAGTTCGCTCCTTATTCGATAATCAAAATCACTAAAGTCGCCGGACGGGCATATTAGTGTCGCTCCGAGGTCGAACACCCCCAAAAACTTTCAAGGAAAGGTTACATCGGGCGATGCACAACTACTCGACCGCATGGAAGGAGCGCATCAGAACGGGAATGAGAACACGTCCATCTGGTATGCAGCGATCGTGAGTATATGAGTAGCTCGTGAGAGCCATTCCCCGAGCCCACTGCTGACTTGCTGAATTTTGCATGTGTGCAAAGATCGTCGGCAACATCGCGGGCCTTGATAACCGATATCTGAACACGATGGCGCTGACGTAGTGAGTGCTGAGTGCTTCCGGCATCTTCACATCCGAAGATTAGAATTTGTGGTCCTGATGCGTTGAGCTAGCGTTGCGACGAGACTCATTTATAACACAGTTTACATGCACTTCAATCACCTTGGAAGTGGATGGGTCCGGTCAGTAAAGGATTTTATCGATCACTTGAATCACGCTCACCTTTGTAAAAAATTTTCAAGAACCGCTCTGTACTTCTTCGGTCTTTGTGAGTATCCCATTGTGCGAGTTCTTGATGGAAATTCTGACAATCTTGATAGCTCATCCCTTGAGAATTCTCTTCAAAGCCGCAGGAGCAGTTGCGAGCAGGGGTTGAACTATGGGTTAGGGTCAGTCGGAGGCAGATAAGATGTAATTCGCATTTTCCCATGCTGGTATGAGTCAAGGTGACTGTAATCTATCAGAAGAACCTCTGTAGCAAAAAAAACACCCGAAGTGGGTTTGGAGTGGAATTTAATTCGCACCGCCGCCGGGTAATCTGCAGCCTCGATAGTGGGAGCTAGACTTCATTGTGTTCCGTGAGTTCCGAGAGTCTGATTCGTGGACAAGCTGGACCTCCTTCCGTCGGCGGGCGACATAATTCCCGCCTAGTCATATAACTGAGTACGGACCAAGTCCTAATCGATGGTGATGAGGGACAACGTTTGTGTGCACTGTGTGTGAAAGATGATGACTATCGAAGATTTTGATTGAGGCTGAGTCGTCCGTGGAAGAAATCAAGGAGATCGGAGGAGTCCAAGGTCGGAACGAGGACGAGTAGTCGCCATCGTGCACAAGGTGAGTGGTCAAGAGCTGGCAGGAGATCACTGATTTACGCCCAAGGTGGTGATCGCGCAGGAAATTTCCATAAAGGGTATAGGACTTGGCGGATTACATAACAACTTGGCAGGCTCACGTGTGCTAATTACACCGCGTCTGGAATGACTTGAACACTCTCCGCGCAACTAGCCGCGTACCAAATGTCCATCGAAGTCACCCACAACGCCCAAATCATGGAGAGTGCTCCTGATACCGGAACTTCTGGCCTTTTTATATTTAGTTCTTCTTTTCTGCATGATAAGGCGCGACTTTTTCGTATCAACTGACCCAACAAAGCGCCCACTCCCCCAATCGGTTACTCAAACACTTCTTTTTTCCAAGAAATCTGGCACCGCGTCCCGCCACTCAAAGACCTACATGTTCCAGGCGTTTTATTTTATTCTGTAATTCTCTCTTAACTTTGAACTACCACCATCGCCTCATCTTTGCCCTCAGTTACCTCATAACAATGGGCCCTTCGCTCCCCTGGACCATTCTGGGTCCCGCCTCTTCGGCCCTGCTCGACGGGGTCATCCTACTGCTCATGGTAATCTTCGTCATTCTGGCTCTCGCATCGGCAACTCTTTCCAGGGATCAAAAGTGAGTCCGTGCGTTGCTACCGTGTAGCTTTCTTTGCTGATCGTCCCAACAGCGTCCAAACTGTTCGCATCGACACAGCAATCAAAGCTGATTATACCGACGCCGCACCCCTCCCTTCGGCCAAACCTACCAAACCTGCTGGTCGTCCCAGCAGCGTCCGGATTTCTCGCATCGACACAGCTGATCACACCGACGCGGCGCGCCTCCCTTCGACCAAATCTGCAAAACCACGCACGGTCCCTCGTCCTCGACTCATCCTTCCTGCCAGGAAAATACAGGGTCGTCGGTACGCATACAAGCGCAGGCCTTCCACATCTGCCCGCTGGACTGGCACGCCAACCAGGATTCATCTCCGATCCACTTGGCGTCGGCGCGCACTCTCCATCAAAGGACGTCCCCAAGCCACCGCACTCGCAGAACCCGCCGCATCCAAGATCACGATCAGGCAAGACGTCCCTCCGCGACCGGTTGAGCTCAAATCGCGTGTGTCTATCCACACAGGCACTCCCCGCACGAAGGCCGAATCTCCCCAAACCAGCCTGTGCTACGGGAAATCGTCCATCGCCGATGATCTCTTCTCCATCCTCACCTCCAAATCCCGCTCAGGCTTTCCCGGTCTCCCCAGGCTCCCGGTCTTCCGCCCCAACGACTGGATCAATCAATTTCGCGGAGCCTTTCATGTTCCCCCCGTCGTCGTATACATGTACTCTAGGATGGCTAGGTACACCATTAACAGATCTATCGAAGTCAATGACATTCTAACAGAAAATCCAACTAGCTCTAGTTCAGCACCGCTCCCGCCCGCAGCGCCAGCCACAGCACCGCGGCCCTTCGTCGAGCAAATCAGGGACCAGATCTTGGATCTCGAAGAAGACGACGACGATGAAGAAGAAGGCAATAGAAGACAAGGGGCTTCGCTCCCCAAACCAAGCAAGGTCAGATCTCTCATTTATTTCTCAATTTTTGTCATGTACTCATGGCTCATTTTTTGGGATACAGGCCAGTGCCTTCAAGTTCGAAAATCTGGAAGAAAAGGAGCCGTCTGTAAGCTGCTCCCAACTCATCAGCGCATTTTCTCTCCTTGCTAACTCTTTCATTAAAGGCCAATTATTCAAAGAAGCCTGAGACTCAAGCGGTTCAAGTAGCTCGACAGCCTGCAGCCCAACGGAGTGAACAGCGCGCTCCGCTTACGATAGACGACCTGACGGAAATGATGAGAGGGCAGGGTATGCGGCAGCAGGCACCTCCGCCCCAACAGCAGCAGGCACCGCCGGCACTGTCACCCGCGCAACAGCAGCAACCTCAGCCCAAGCAACAGCGGCAGCCCCTACCTCCACAAGAATTGGCTTTCCAGCTGCGCCGGCATCAGGGTCACCACCACCAACAACCACAGCAGCAACCGTCGCAGGTGCAGCAGGCGCATTGGAACCTACCAGCGCCCAAACCGAGTTCGTGGGATACACAGGCTTCGGAGTCAGCGCCCAAACCGAGTTCGTGGGGCGCACAGGCCCCGGAATCATCACCCTGGGGCCAATCGAATCAGTGGATGTACCAGTATGATGAACAGAAGGTTCAGGAAATGACCAAGAAAGCACTGGAGCCTCTCCCTGCAGATGATGAGGACATGGAGAATGCAAAGCCTGTGGTACGAAATAACATATTACTCCCCTCGTCCTATATTTCCACTGCGATGAGCTGATTTCATATAATTTTAGAAGAAGGTTAATGATGTCCCGGCCATGGAGGATGTACGCGATGTAGGCGCTGTCCCTGTCGAGGTCGTCATCGTAAAGGAATGCGATATGGCCGACCTTGAGACAGACGAAATGGTAAGCGCCGAATTGATTCGGAGTTTTTTTTCTTTATCTTCACCTTCCATTTATTTCTTCTCGGGCGTCTGGCGATAACTAACTTTTTCTGGTTTCAGCTGATTGTAAAGGATCCCATCTCTGCGCCTACGCCGATGCAAGGCCCGCACCCTGCGGTCCCGATGAACGTGTGTAGCTTTCCTTTGCCAGCTGGAAGTCGAGACTGACTTAAACTTTTGGTACAGTTACTCGCCCCGCCACCAGCGGCTTCCCAATTCTTCACCCTACCTCCGGCGCATATGGATGTAAGTGGATTATCCTTCTGTGGAAATTCTTTGTCTCAGTACTGACTTATTCTTTTTCTTCTTCGTCATCGTTTGTAGAGCTTTTTCAAAAGCTTTGTTCCACGAAAGCAGCAGCAGCAGCCACAACAACAACAGCATCAGGGCCGGAAGGCTATATACCAGTCGCACGGGGCACAGACAAACGTGAGCTATTGTAATGCGCGATTATCTGTGCCGTAGCTGAGTTTAGTTTCATTTCGCAGAACCTTGCTCCACATTTGCAGCCTGCCCAGCTGCCGCAGCTGCAATACCAACCACAAATTCCCGCATACAACGTCGTCAATCTGAACCCCGTCGTTCTGCCAGTGGTGAGTTCTGCTTATAAACTACAACTTCAATCAACGGCAACGAATGATCGATACTATCGCAGCAACAACCTGAGCAAGAAGCGCATCAATTGTACGACCTAGGAGTACAGTTATGCAACGAGATTTTCGAGTATATTCCACGAGAATTGGTACATGTAAGTGCCATCCCTTGTTTTCTTATCTTCTTTATCTTGTTTCGATTGCTGATGCAATATAAATTCATTGTGTTGCAGGAGCTCGCCTACCCACTTGCGAAGGAAGCGTTGGAGGCTTCCAAGAACACGATCGGAGAAGAATTGAAGACATACTTAGGCAACAACTTGATGAGCATGCTGCTTGCCAAGTATCCGGTAATTGCATCGCGCTGCAAGCTGAGGTCCGTGCCGGCTTTCGTACAAACGCCAGGACCAGGACCCGCAGTTCCCCAAGCGTCAGCAGCACCCCCGGCCCCACCAGCAATGTTCCCGACACCGTCCCAGGAACCCCCGACACCAGCAGTAGAACGGACACCAAAGACACCACCACCGCCCGAGGAATCCACGAACCCCCTCGGTGCAACCAAGAATGCCGGCCACGACAATACAACGACCGACGGCGAGCTGTACGAGCGGGATCAGGCGCGGGGGAGAGGGGACGCCCTCTCCTCCTCGTCTCATCCCACTTTTCCAGGCCCCGTCGCGTCCGCCGGAGGGGCTGACCACAGCTATTGGTTTAGCTGTGGTCCTTCGCCGGCGATCCCGTCGCCGACGCACGCGATTCGGCTGGCCAGGGATGGACGCTTAAAAGCGAGTACCCACAAGGCGACCGCCAGCCCATCTCCTGAACCCCCGAATTTGTACGTGCGCGTGACGATGCCTCGTCCGGAGAGTCCAAGAAAGGTCGTTGAAGAGGAAAGACTCGGAGACGATCGACTCAAAGGACTAGATGAAGTGAAGGCCGAAATTGGTGTTGTGAGTATTATTTCATCTTCATCACTTTGTTGGGTTGAACCTTACGCATTCGCAATCTCTCTAGAATTCCACTGCAAAAGGTTCTGAGGATCGTGCCGATCAGCCTGAGGAGGTCGTTCAAGATACCGCCGCCGCCGCCGCCGCCGCCGCCGCTACTGTAAGTTTTAAAATCTTTTCGTCGAGCTTTGTTTTGCTCGGCTGTCGCGGCTTACACGCCCCTATCGATTCTTTTAGGATTCTGAAAATTCTTCCCTGGACAACGAGCTCAGCGATCAAGACGCTGAAGGCGAGCCCGAGGAGGACTCGGAGGAGATCCCCCTGCAACGCCCCGAGACGACACTTGGAAAGCGACGACGCAGCGACTGGGACAACGGTGACGCCTCCTCGGAACGCCCTAGGAAACGGCGCCGACTTAACGACGACTTCGAGGAGAAGGATCGCACTGGGAGTCACCTTCTTTCGGTTACCAAGGCTGCTGCACCCATCGCCCCGCCTACTCCCTCGAAACCGACAGTTAAACGCCCTCGACACAAGGATCTCGTTGTAGGGTCGACGTCGGACCAAGCCGAGCTTCGCGATCGCAGCAAAAGCAGAGGTACGAAGTCAGAGGTCGAGGACGGGCATAGGCGCCGACAAAAGCGAAGGCAGTCACCGTCGACGGAACCAGAACCGGAGGACGCTCTGCGCGAAACCGTCAAAGCCAAAGCGGAGCCCCCCATATCCACAGATATCGCGGCGTCGTCCAGCTCGCTGGGCAAACGTCGACGCGAGTCTGATGACATCGATACCCCCACCCATGTCTTTTCACGCGCACGCTCGGTCTCACCCCATCCGCTCGAAATCGCTGCCGCCCTCAAACGAGGGTCGCATTCGCATGATGACTCCGACAGCTCCGAGTCTGACGAGGAAGAAGAACCACCCAAGTACACGAAGCGCGCCCGCCGGTCCCCCTCACCGTCGTACTGCCCCCGCGGAACCTTCCGCGCACCTTCGCCCTCACCCCCACCCGTTTATCGTCGCTGGGGGTCCTCTCCCTCGCCAACAACCCCAATATTGCGCCGAGCCGTATTCTCTGGAGAGAAGGGGGTCCGCAGGTTGCCCGGGTGGCTCATGTCTATCGGCCGGTTCTTTAATCGTCCAAGGAGCTTGAAGTTGAAGGCGGCGACGTTTGATGCCGACGGCGTAGAGGTTCGTCGGTACAGGAAGAACTCGCACGTCTACGAGTTCGAGATGTCTAGCGTCAAGGAGCCACTCGTGGACTTAGATTCAGACTCGAACAATGGCGTGTGATGGCGATCAAGTCGTCCATGCCCTTGTTTTCTTTCTCTTTCTCTTCTTTTGCTGTTTGCTTTCGTGTTACGTATATATGCAGTGCGCTTCCGTTTTTCATTTCGTATCTCTTTATAGTCCGTACCCTACAAGGGTACACATCTACATCCCGACTCCTCGCATGGCTAATTTCTCGTGATATCTTTATTTTGTACTACTATAGTTCTGTTCTGCTCTGTTCTGCTTTCTCACTGCTTTCTGTTATTCTCTTTTTTTTGCTTAGATTCATGTTTCTGCTTTTCTGCTTTTCTGTTTTGGAGTGGACTAGTCGTGTATCTCAGTAAAGAATAATACTTTTCTTTGCTATCGCCGTTCCGTTCCTTCATGGACCTTGGTCTGTGGGAGCGGGTGGTGATTTGGCTTGCCCACTCAAACTCTGATGCACTACAAGGAAGCTGAAGATATAATATAGCTACCCGGTATGCATAGGTGCTAGACTTTCGACTCGTCCACTCCAGGGAGTCCTTTGTGGTTGGGTGTGATGCTGCGCCGCCGTGAACGGTGGCAGCTGCGCACTGCGGCTTCCAGCATTCAAATACGTTGACACTCGGGCGCTCTCCGCTCATAGCCGCTCACTTACATGTCCATTCTGCCGTGATCTGTGATTGGTATGCACGTGTCAGTCCCCTTCAAGGTTTGTGTCAAGCAGATGACATGCAGGCTGACGAAACCATGTCAGGTACTATTAATATTATACTACAGTCGAACCCCTCATAACCCATACCCCTCGGTGGACAGCCCAGACTATGGGTTATGAGGGGTTATGGGTTTCGAGAGGTGTACTAAAAATAGACTTGATATTTTGAGGAAAATTGTCAAAAAATTTCAGGGCTACAAAGCGAATACTACTCATATTGAGTTAGGGGCCGTTCGGCTAGCAATGCTCCAGCAAGTACATCCAGGATTGTCCGCCTAATGCATTTTCGGGCATGTCGGCAGTCATCGGAGCCTGAATGTATGTTCTTTGAAGCTTGCTAGCCGAATGGGCCTTAAAAGAGGCTTCAACAGCACATCACTTAAATGAGCCGTCAGTGAACTAAATATTTTACTACTAAATTAAGGTCCAGGCCACCTATAGTAAGCAAAACCTATGGGTTTTTCCGGCTGAAGGGTATGGGTTATGGGTTATGGCGGACTTATGGGTTATGGTATGCAATTCCCTGCGAACCAAGTCGGTGGACAGCTGAGGCTATGGGTTATAAGGGGTTATGGGTTTTGAGAGGTATGGGTTAAGAGGGGTCCGACTGTAATCCTGTTTTGTCTTAGCTTTGGGCCGCAGAGCGACTACTTATGTTCTCTCTTGACGAACTCAACTGCTCGCTTATCTGGCCTCCCACTTTCGGGAAATGGGAGGCTTTGTTCGCCGGGACTTGTGGGTCCAACCGACAACCACGCAAATCGTCAATGACAATGTTGTCTTGTTTCAGCGTGTTTTATGGTGATCTATGATCTGCAGCTCGGTTGTTGAGTGGTATACGTAAGACGGCAGAGACGCTTATCGTTTATAAAGATGGCTGATACACATCCGGCATTGTCACCCCTCTGTCGACGCGCTCTTCTTTCCCCCCTCTCTGCAACACCTGCTTTCTACCTTTACTTTACTTCTACGACGCCAACGCCATCATGATTTCACTTTCAACCCCGCTTTCCCTGTATGCTATCCCTCTCATGTGGATCATCACCTACTATCCGGCATTTGCTAAAGTATGCATCACCTCGTCACCCTCTTTCTATCTGATATCAATAATCCTGTGGACAAACAGTCAGCTCTCATAACTAAAGCGGCTGGTTACAACAAGTGCGAAACTGCAGTTTCTTCTCTTCAGGGATTGTGTTATCTAACTTATACTTTTCTCTAGCGTCCAACCTCGTGATAATGCTACCAGACTGGAGAAGAAAGGCGTCCCTCCTGAGGTCCTTGCACGCCTGCAGCGTATAGAGGGCGCTCACATCGTAAGTACAACTTCTGTTTGTAAAAGGTCCATATGCTCATAGTCGCACAGAATGGCCTCGAAAGCCTGCCGTTCTTCGGGCTGGCTGTCCTCGCTGGCAATTACTCCGGCATGGACATTGCGCCTCTAAATATCGCTTCAGGGCTTTAGTACGTCGCCAATTTTACTCTGTTCGTAGCTTGCTTCATATCATAAAATTCTTTTAGTTTGTTCTGGAGGATCCTGTACAATTACATTTATTTTAACCAGTCAAGTCAAAAAACAGCGGGACTAAGGTTGGCTTCCCACTTCAATTTGTCTATACGGATACCTCTCTGACAAGAGTTTATCGCGTTCCAAACTCCCAGAACTCTAACTTGGGCCAGCTCCATGAGTAAGCGACAAGTTTGATCAACTCTCATGAACGTAACTTGCCTAACAATCCGTTTTTTTCTTACTAGTATTCCCCTTCTACATCTTCATTGCATCTGCCTCCTTATTGGCTGCCCAGAAATCCGCTGAACACGATGGCACAATTCGGATACAATGATGATAAAGTCCCACATCACCCCTCTCTGAGAGATCCTGTGTCGAGAAGTCGATACCAATGGCGACGACATTGATTTTACAGACGTTAAATGTTATCATTATGCTACATACACCGATCTACATAAAGCTACATGGAAGACAATTCTTTGCTTATTTCTCTACGGGAGTCCTTTCCAGTGGTAAAGGACCGTGCCCTACAAATCACGCAGAGTCAATAAAAGCCAGGGAAGTCTTTGAACATAACTTCATACCGTGCTGTTCTCCTTCTGCACTACTTTGCGATTAACTAAAGCAATGAGACATTTGTTCACTCGTGCTTGATTGAGATCCGGTGGGCTGATCAAGTCGAGCACTATGCGGGAAAAAATTAAATGCAACGCAGGGAGGTAGTTGTAATCATGGCTCACATTTCACTGTCTGGCCAGGGCAATACATAATGCCTTCGATGACCGTTTCCATATGTCGGCGAAGCGACTAGAATAACTACATCAGTATCGATCCCTGTTATCCAGAACAGAGACATACAGGATCACTTCCACGGAATTCCAAAGGTAGGCATGCCACGACCCTTTCAACCTCAATCTACCAGACAAATCAAGGTAAAAAAAAAACGAACGGAAGAAGAGGAAAAATATCCATCGATCGACATACACTCCGTTCTTTCTTCTCCTTTGCCGATAACTTGGCTTTCGCACCCTTCTTTTTCACAGGAACGCCAGACTTGTTTGAGGATGCGCCTGTAGCGGTCGTAATGTTTCCCGCGAACGTTGTATCTGCTTCCGTCAGCGTTGTCTTGTCCGCAGCGGCTGAGATTTGCATTTCACGCGCTTTGGCTGCGCTTTGGGCTTGTATGGCTTCCATAGCTGCAATCCCATCCTGTTCTGCAGAGATTTTGTAGGGTCTGTTATAGGGAGGAAGAACAGGACTGCGGCTCACCAGCACGCCGTTTTGCTAGAGCGAACGAAATATCGGTTGGTGCCTGCAACATCAATGTAAGCCCATTCTTGAACCACATGACTCCCATAGAAAAGACAAACCTGCGGCCAATCCGTTGTCAGAGCATTCATGTTCATCACATACAGCCAACTGGCGAACGACTCGTTGAAAGTCGCCAGAGAATCGCTCAAGTGTTTCATGCCTTCAAGGTTGGCCTGCAGGGCCTCAGTTTCGTCCAGAAACTCAGCCATTGCAGGCTCGAGGAATCCTAATCCATGTGGTGCATCAGGGTATGCATTTGAGCGCGAAAGCCTGAAAAGAGATCCCTGTGATACGCGTCGTAGAGGCGTCCGGTGAGGAGTTTGAGTTGGAGGCATGGAAAGAGGGGCAGCTACACGTGACACGCACGTTGAATCGCGTTTTCCAGTTTTCTTGTAAACCAAAAATAGGTACAAATTTTCAGTCAATGAATTAGATAAAACTGATACATTATGTTCGGTGTCGGTCTGAGCTACACTTTCTAGGCACTGATACTACAGATAATTACACAACCGATGTTCAATAAATATCCATAATCATCCGTAGTTGCAAAGGTGAAGATCATATGAATGTGAGAGAGATCCGCAAATCGCAGGCTCGATATCTGTTAGCCTTCGAAGCAGGGTTAGTCAGAATATCCACCAAAGTCGTCCGACGAGGCGGCTGCGATAGCCCGAGTGGGAGTAGATGTCTGGCTCGCTAATGTGTCCGCCACTTCGTCTGCTTCGTCCTCATCCTCATCTTGGTTTGCTTCCGGAGTACGCTCTTTGATAGGGACAATTCGACCTTTACTTTTTCTTGTCTGACGTGCAGGCAGTTTAGCCGGGCTAGGCGATGGACTATCGTTCTCTTCATCTGTCGTAGCTTCCTTTGCAGTCGATTTTCTAGAAAGAATGTCATGTTTATAGGTGAATTCCTAGACAACTACTATCCAGAAAGACGTACAAAGGGGCCTTGACTCGTGTCCTCTTACGGTTTCCAGGAGAAGCGACTTGACCCGAGCCTGGCGTATGAGCTCTCCTGAAGGTGTAAAGGTGAGATTATGATTACAAGATCCAAAAGTCACGGAAACTTACTTTACACCCTTCTTCTTTGGCGTGGTAGCCACTGCAACAGGAGGAGGAATGTTCTCCTCATCCGATCCCTGGGACTCAGAATCTTCTGGGACGACTCTGCATGACAATGTTAGGCACTTGAATAGGGTCAATCGCATACTGTTAACTTACACCGCTTTACGACTACGAGGAGCAGCTTTCGGTTTGGCAGCAGCTTTGCGAGCAGGCGGTTTTCTAGTCCGTTTGGGAGGTGGGGTTGGAGAGCTACAAATCGCGATGAGGGTGAGAAGTAATGAAATGACAGCCTAGTCGACTCACTTGGCAGTACTTTCCACCCCTTCTTGTGTTTCTTGAGTTTCTTCATTATTAGCCTCACTGTAGAAAGAAGTTTTAGTGAACGTGCATAAAAGCGGATTCTAGAATCAAACCTTTCATCTGCCTTTTCTGTAGCTTCCTGTTCTTCTACTTGATCCTTGTTCTCGACTTCTTCCGCCTCTTCCTCCGCCTCTTCCTCCCCTGCTTCTTCATGCTCTTCTTCTTCCTCCTCCTCGTCATTATCTTCTTCTTCATCACGTCTAGCCTTCCGTTTATTCCGCGACCGAGAGCGAATATCACCATCATCCCCTTCCTCAGGAACATCCACCCCAATACGCTGATAAATATCCCTGAACTCATCGTCCACATATTCCCGAGGATCGATCTCCTTCAGCTCTTTATCAAACATGCTTGTGAACTTGTTCTTGAAGCGATCAAAGATTTTCTCCGCGGCTGAATTTTCGAAAGGAGTTTGCTAACAAATACAAAAAAAAAAGATAAAACAAGATTTGAATATGTCGTCAGATTGTTGACATTACTTCGGTGGGTGGGCATGCGACGTACCTCATCGTGATTGGAAAGCAGGATGTTAAGCTTGTGGATTGACCGATTGTCCAACCCGTGATCAATATGAAGTTGTCCGAGTAGCTGGCACAGCGTCTTTTGTTCATCCACTATGACAATAACGAAAAATTTGAGATCAGTCAATCCCTTTTAAAATTGAAAAAATACATACCTGTACGATCGGAATCATAAAGCGCTACCAAGATTTCAACTGCGAGATTAACGTGAGGTGTGTCTTTGCCCTGTTTATCTTCGATCGCGCTGCGAAAAAACAAAGAAAAAATCAGTTAAAAATTAACCCAGCAACAAGGGATAAATGACGCGTACATCTCAGCGGCTTTCTGCGCATCCGTCCAATCGACCATAAGAAGCCCAAACTGATATGGCGAGATCATATCCTGGTCCTCTTCCAGATCCTCGTGCATGCGAAGCGCAAGATCGAAGGTCGGCATGAATATCTGTTGGTTCAAGATCAGACCACAATTTTTACAACCCCCCAAAAAAGAAGGCGCACCGAAGACATTCTGTTTTGATTCGAAGCTGAGGAGTATGAGTAGACTGGGAAGAAGTATGATAGACATTGGCGAAGTTCTTGATTATCCGATGTGGCTGGTGAGATGTACACTAAAGCCAGAGCAGTCAAAACCTGAAAAGCAAAACAGTGAATAGGGAAATATTGGGCCGAGCCGCGACAGCTTTGCGTACCCTAGTTTCCGTGATTATACCCGGAAGAAGGAGCTTGCAGAGGCCCGTCACGATTACAGCCTGAGCTTCAGCAGATTCTTCATTCTCGAGAATCTGCAACAAAAAGTCTACAATCTGCTTTGCCTGAAAAGTATCGTCAGAACGAAACCTTCAAAAAATAACACAACAATATAACTCACTGTCTCTTCAGACCGCCCAAAGAACTCTTGATCATACATGATGAGCAGATCCATGATAATCCTCAACACTTGGACCTTCAACTCCGCGGGCGCATTCTGGGCTTGGCTGAGGAAAAGTTGGAAAGAGCTCAAAGCCATGTTCTAAGAATCCAATTCGATCAGAATCAGCGGGTTGGAGAGAAATGACGAAATTATGCTGACTTTGGCAATTAGACAGCACAGTCCTAGACTGACTAGAGCCTTCTCCCTCATCGCAAGTTCCTTTCTCTTCACACAGGGAATAATCAGATCACCTAAAATACCTTCAAGCGTAGAGTTGTCCTCAAAAGTCTACAAAGACGGATCCTGTCAGAAAAACTTATACACGAAAGCTAACAGTGCTGCTCACGCCATTGACACGCTCCAACATAGCGATACACAACATAAGGCATCGAATATCAGTCAAATCAGCTTGAGCGCGTTCTTCTGGAGTCAAATCCTGACGATCCTTCTTGCGAGCTGGCTTCTTGATTGTCATTTGCGACACATCAGATTGGTTATCATCGGGCTAAAGATCAAAAAGACACAAATGAGCGAAAAAAGGTCGTAAAAAGCTATGAAAAGTAATAGTACCGGGGGTTCGTCGGCATTTTCGCTGTCTTCCTCTCCCTCGCGCAGTTCAACAACGATCTCCACTATGACGCGGATAAGATCGCGTTCGGAAGGTATAATCTCCTTGAGAACGTCGAGGCACCGCTCAATGAGACCAGGCGGGAGCTGGGGATGAGCAAGCATATCCTCTGACACGCGCACGATGAGCCGAGTTTCATAAAAACCGAAAGAGAAAACGAATACTCACTGACAACCGAGAACACCTTTCTTCGCCCAATCTCATCACCATAGTCAAGCTTGAGCGCCATTTTAAGCAGCTCGCTCATGATAACCTCGCGTTTCGCGAGTTCCTCTTCTAGCTCTTCATTTTCCTCTTCCTCAAGCCCTGCCTGCAGAAGCTTCGCCGTCTCAATCTCTTCCAGCACACCCAAAAGACTGTTGTAGGCCTCTTGAACGATGAAGGCGAAGGCTGTGACAACGGGTAAGGACGATGTTTCCAATCGGTTTTCGTTCTTGGTTCCATGACAATGTTCAACAAATACGCGGGCGAGTGTGGCGGACTCCGGTGTCAACTGCGACCAGTACGTGCCTACAGAAAATGTCAGTTCCTCCAAAAGGATCGAGTAACACAGGAAAATACCTGGAAACACGAACACATCCGGCATCTCGGGCCTCGTTGTGAAGATCGAGAGTACCGCATCGACGGCAACGGCTTCACCAGGCCCTACAACATCGAAGAGTCCCAAAAAGCGGACTAAGCCCTTCATCACGCCGCCATCATCCCCTTCCCAAGTTCCTTCTTCACTTTCAGCGGCCTCCTCAGCGAGAACGGCATCGAACCAAGACGTGACGAGTTTGCCCGCCGCGACTCTGACAGCGGGTTCTCTGTCGCCCAACCCATCTTTGACGATCTGTTCGCGCTGGGCAATGGAGAGATGGCGCGGGTGTCCCAGTTTGAGTTGGAGGACTGCGGAGTAGACAAGCTTGCGGGTGACGGGGTCGACGTCGCGTGTGCGGGTGAGAATGGTGTCCATCGTCCACGGTGTGAGGGGGGTGTTGAGGAGGATTGCGCGTCTAACTTCGCTGTTCGGTATGATGCCTATCAATGGGGGGATTTAGAGGATCCAGATGAGGGTACGTACGCGGCAGGATCAGTTGAGATGGTATCGAGAAGTGTTTGTACGATGGTCTGCTCTCCTTCTCCAGCTTCATCTGGATCTTCGCTGCCCACCAGCTTGGAGAGGGCGATCGTGGCATGTGTACGGATCAGTGTCTCTTTATCATTGAGACGGTCGATTAAAGCATCCCGCAGGTCGTTATACGCGTCTTCACTACATAAAAACACGTCAGTCTTTCCGCATCTCCAGAAAATATCGGAAAGGTGAACTTGCTCGATTTCCCCCAGATGTGAGATCATCTCGGAAACGATATGGATGCACCGGAAACGGACGACCTTATTCTTGGCTATGAAGCCTTGAACGAGCCATTTCAACAAGCGAGAGACGAATCTCGAAGTTGGCGTGTCGTCGTCGTCGTCACTTTCTTCGTTGCCAGCCGACGATGATGCCTTCTTGGACTTGGCCTCGATAACTAGTGTTTCAAACATTCAGCCCAATTCATATAGGCAGGAGCCAACTCATATACACATAACAACCAGTGTTCTGCAAGCACACACCTTTTTCATTCATAAACTTCACAAACGACCCTACATACTTGACAGTCCTATCTGCCGTGACCGGACCCTTCTTAACCACCAGAACCCGACTAAGCATGTCTATGAACACATCCTGGAATGCCTTCTCGCCGACAAGTTTCGTTCCCTTCCCGTTCTTGCCGGGCTGCGTGATATCGACCGTGTTGACATGCAGTTTATACAAGGCCACGCAATTCTTCTTATGATTCGCCAAAGATAACTGTGTCTGATCAAATATGCCGGCAACCGATTCATATAAGGTCTCTAGCACGTTGTCCGCCTTCGAGGACGGCGCCATTGGAGGAAGGCACGGAAGATGAGAGAAAAGAATTGATATTGAACCCTGAGAACATTCAGTTGATCGTAATTCGTGATCGAGCATGCTTGGTCTTGTGTACGCGTTGTTGGTGCTTGCTTGGTCACCATCTAATCTATTCTCACTCGTCTCACGCACGTCAATAGCTTTATCTTATCATACTGCACCAGACAGAACTTTCGTGGGTATTTTGGAAGCGATCAAACGAGTCATATTCGTGAAGGGAGGGCAAAGCGGGGAAACTAGCGAATACGGGGTTGTATGTGAAAACAGCAATAACAGTACCTAAAAATGCAGTAATGCGGGGAGACCGAAAAGTAAAGAAGTGTAAAAAAGATCTATCCCATCTCATCTTCGGACCACGAATAAAGTGTATGTACGCAATACCAAAGTCGATGACCAGGCAATGGGTGTCCTAATGGATAACAAGAAACTAGACGGAAAAGATTTAACCGAGGAAAGCACGAGTTTGAGTTTGACGATGGCTGGAGTAGAAATAGTTGGAAATGTGTCGCAAATCATTCTACACGATGAGAAAGGGGATTGAGCATAAGTTCCTGAGACCATAAATGAGCAAGGCCTCGAGAGGCAATAGATAGGCATTCCATTATTCTTGAACGACGACGGCGACGACTCCTGGAGTTGTTGTTTGTTCCGTAATGGAATTGAGTTGTATCATGGGCATATCGAAAAATGCCGTTTCAGAAAGATTCAAAGCGATGGAGAATCAACGATGAGAATGAGTTAGATGACGATTGGCAGCGAGGCCGAGAGTATGACAGGGTGATGATGGGGAGGGGCGACTTGTCAACCGGGGGCATCAGGCTCTGTGCGATACTTGAGAACTTCCGGGATTTCTTCCTGGTTTTCCGTATAAGGTATAAACGATGAGTCAATTGAAGGACTCCAGGCCCGAGTGCGCCGTTCTTGGTTGTCGCTGTCCTGAGTGAAGGACCGTCTCCGCTTTTTGGGAGGGGGAGGGAGCTCCTGCGAAGAGGATGGGAATTCCTCTGACGTGGCTGAAACGCCTTCTATCCAGGCGAGCACCGCATCAGTGGGGTCACTAGGTGATGGGAGGAGGTCTAGTGCCAGCGGGTTAGGCGTGGAAGGCGATATGTCGCCGACCGCGACAAAATTTTCGGGTGGGTGGAATATGAGAGGAAGCATGGGGGGTGGTTCGTCGGGTCCGGTCGCAATCGGAAAGTCGAAACTGCCCTGGCCCGTGCCCTCAGTAAAGGAGTCGAGGTCCTTCATGAGGGGGGCATTTGGTGGTATGGTACGCTCCTCCGAGTACCAGTTGTGCCCACCGCTAATGAAGGAGGTCAGGGCGATGAGAAGCAGCAATGCAAGCAGACATACAATGGGCGATCTGGCGATGCCAGATAGATGTGTGAGCTCTTAAGAGCTGGAGGTGTGGGAAGCGAAGCGTTGGTAGACGACGGCGTATTGGCGTTTGGCTCCGTGCTATGCGCGGTGTCAGTGTCGTTGTGAATCCGATGCAAGGAGGACGTACCAGTCTTGGAAACCCTTTATACTCAAGCCTCTAAGGCTTTCTAACATGTCCTTGTCGTCGTCGCCTTGGAAGACCACGGATTTTGGTGTATCAGACCTAGAAGACATAGGTGGTGGATGGTGGCTCCCTGCGATTACGGTGGGTTAGGAAGCGAAGAGGGTGAGCTCGTCGACAGCAGATGAACATACGTATAAGATAGTGGGCAAGGAGGGAAGGAAAAAGAAAGAAAGAGATGGGTATTATATAGGGTATATGAGAGGACGGGTCGGCAAGTCCGCTCCCAAAAGATGGATGTGGAAGGAAAGAAAGCAAGGGAAAGAATTTCTAAACTCCGCTAGTACTTATCAGCCCCTCGTAATTCTACGGCGCAGCACTGCCCCTCCTCCTCCTAGTATTCGCACGGTGGCAAGGCCGGACGGTGAGTCCTTGAGGTCTTTCATCATGTTAACATGAGGTGGAATGAAAATATAGGTTCAAATAGCGACATTCTGCATGTGAAGGGAACGTAGGGGCAGTAAGGGGGGCAATGGGGGGAGCCTGTCTAATATAGGGCTTCACTTGTGTGTTAAAGCCTAGCAAAGTCTCGATGAGGACCGGCCGGTCAAGAAGCCCGTCCACTTTCGTCGAGTCCCTTGATGAATCTCAGGGCGAACGTGATGACATTGCTCACGGGTGCAATCTTACATACTCTTACTTATTCATCGGTCGATTTAAACTCTAGGATCTGATTAAGCATAAACAACAAGCGCCGAGGCGCTCGATAGAGCTGAATTAACCTACGGCGCAGCGGTCCTGCGTCGGCCAGTCACAATTTTCATACACTCAGCTCCAGAGGCCTTGCTATTATAGACGGAATGTAATGCGGATTAAGGTCGGCTCAAATCGATAAAATAGATAACGCATGCGCAGACAACTATCGCAGTCTCTAAGGTGGATGGATCGAACCATTTACCACCCTTGGGCAAGAATATAACAAATCTATCGTCAGACGGCTGCGATACAAATATACACCTGACGCAGTACAAGGTATATCGTCTGATATTTGGATAATTAATCATGATCTTTGTTTTCCATAGAAAATCGGACGATACGGAAGCCAGGTATCGGCGACGCAAAAAATCGTACGTGACAAATCGTTCGGCTAAGTTGTCTTCTATACCGTGAAGTATTTTTGTCCAACCATTATCTGATTTTACTGTTTTTTCACTACAGATTGTTGGCGCTGCGGCTTTTCTACCAACTGCCTGATCATCATGACTTGGCTATATTGTCATAGCAGATCGGTTCAGTCATTCATAAAACCTGGGGTAGACTGCTAAAGAAAGTAGCAGAGGCGTAGATAAGCCTCGTAGGGGAGGATGCTTCATTTATCTTCAAGATACACAGCAAATGAAAATAACTAGACCACATTCCTATCACCTTCAAGTCCAATCCACCAGAATAAATGTACTCCCACTCTCAGTGAGAGTTGATCGTTCCTGGCGAGCACCGCCTTAGTTTATTGGTCCACAAGCTAGCCCATGCCACAGTACGCTCTGCCATATATCTGACATAAGTCGGTGCACGTATATAGGCTGGAAAAAATAAGTCTGTCGCAACTATGTCAAAAGTGTGTCATCTATGTATGATGGTTGTTGGGATAGCCTGGATCAACCCAGCCTTGGAAATAAATCATCTATATATTATCCAATAGCTGTACGACGTGGTTGAGCAATAACCCACGTATACATGAGGAACTCGATTTGGGATGGACACGGGTAATATGGATTAAGAATACTGAATGAGATGAGAAAATCAAAGACTCCAACGTGTCCTGACTCTTTAATCCCGCTCAGCCTTCAGGCGCTGTGCTAGTGGTAGTAGAGAAATAATGGTTTAATTAAACCTTTCTGGACCACTGGTTGCCTCGGCGCTATGAGTACACGTATACTACCCGTCACGGTATGTAGTAAACGGAGTGCAGTGCAGGTTACCGTCAAAGAGGCGATCAGAGTGCCAGATTAGGAAATTTTGCGGACTCGACTTGCCGTTTATTACTATATTCGGGTTCACTTTTACTATGATGACTCGACGGCGTGGCCTTACACGTGGATCCACAACGGCGCATTAAGAGAATCAAAAGAAAAATGGTCGATTACATGAGTAATTAAGACCTATCATCAGGGGAAGATTATGATCAGTGATAATTCGGAATTTGAGACACAGTAGACAGCTCAATTTATCTTCCACCTTAACTCTGTTTGAAGTAGTTGATGATATAGGATGCATCCAGAATACCCCAACTAGACGATGCATGCCACCCAGTTATTACTCATAAGTATAGCGGTAAAAACTATATTTTACTGACCTACGTTACGATTTGCTGCCCATCATAAACCACTGGCTTTTTAGCAGTGTAGTCCAGATTCTACAAGCATCTTAAAATAGAAGCACACCAAATTCAAATTATTGACGACTCTGTACTGAAGCTTTACATAGGAATCTGAGGTGAATAATAGCACAGAGTCCTACTATATATCAACTTCTAATACTTCAGAGTAAACTTCAAATCTACTCTGCACCAGCTTCAGACGATGCTGTACCAGCTAACATCAGAACTTGGAGATCGATTTAGATATTGTGCTTAGTGTGAGTCAGATGTGTAATTAAAGACTCACTGAGCTTCTCAGGCTATACTTTTACTGATTTTCATTATTTATTACGCGACAGACTCCGTGCAGTGGAAGTACTATTGATAGAATGTTTTCACCAAAGTTCTCTACAGTCTGGATGACAGGATATTATTATGGCCGATCAATTCTGCTGCTTGACAGTCTGATATACATCTGAATGCAACGACCGCTCATTTTCTCCTCCCTTGAAAGGACTAAGTGACACCGACGAGCGAGAGAAAGTACAAAGTGAGGTTCGGCGGGCCGGGAAATACCCGCCTCCACATCTTTTGTTTGGTCAGGTTTTGTTTTGGTAGGAGCATGATACGTGGCTGGAATCGGCTGCAGTGTTTATAAGTCTTCTACGCCGAGGTCGTCTGCGACACTCATTATTCTTCGGCATAACTAGCTGATATACCATGCTTAATTTTGAAGATGTCGAAGAGCGAGATGGTCAGCCTTTGTTAAATATCTATGCCGTCTACTTCCGTCTTACAATCTCAATACAGGTGTCCGGTTGTCCTGGAACGTATGGCCGTCATCTCGTATAGAGGCGACCAGGAACGTCGTTCCCATTTCGGCCCTGTACACACCACTGAAAATCCGCGAAGACTTGCCTCCCGTTCTCTACGAGCCGGTCGCATGCAAACCGCCTTGTCGCGCAATCTTGAATCCCTATTGGTGAGAGTCACGTCCCTGATAACGATTTCTTTTCGAACGTGTTCTTACTTTTTCTGCTCGTTCAGCCAAATCGACATTCGCGGAAAGCTCTGGATCTGTCCATTCTGCCTGACTCGTAATGCATTCCCCCCACACTACAAAGACATCTCCAACACGAACCTCCCGGCCGAGCTCTTGCCCAAATACACCACTATCGAATACACTTTTGCTCGGCCCGCGCAAGTACCGCCCATATTCCTGTTTGTCGTCGACACATGTCTCGAAGAGGACGACTTGAAGGCCTTGCGTGATGCTATCGTGGTTAGCTTGAGCTTGATCCCCCCCTACGCTCTTGTCGGCTTGATCACGTACGGGACCATGGTGCGTTATCCGTTACAATGTATGCCATGACACGACACGACTAACAATCCTGCAGACTCAAGTTCACGAGATTGGTTATGCGGAATGCAGCAAGTCCTACGTCTTCCGTGGTGGAAAGGAATACCAGCCCAAACAGATCCAGGACATGCTCGGCCTCTCCTCCCAGAATCGGGCAGCCCCTCGTCCCGGGCAGCCCATGCCGCAAGCCGCGCTCGGTGCAGCTCGATTCTTGATGCCCGTCCAACAATGCGAATTCCAATTGACAGGAATCTTGGAGGCTCTTACCCGCGATCCCTGGCCCGTCGCAAACGACAAGCGTCCTCTTCGGTGCACTGGAGGTGCTCTCAGTGTCGCAGTTGGACTCTTGGAGACCACGTACCCCAATACCGGAGCTCGCATCATGTTGTTCGCCGGAGGACCTGCAACAGAAGGCCCTGGCATGGTTGTCAGCAATGAACTGAAAGAACCAATCCGTTCACATCACGATATTGATCGTGATACTGTCAAGCACTATAAACGCGCGGTCAAGGTCTGTGTCATGGACGAATGATATCCTGTTGCATTCGGTTGACTTTTCATCTTTCCAGTTCTACGAAGGCTTGGCGAAGAGAGTTTCGAACAACGGACACGTCGTTGATCTCTTTGCTGGATGTCTGGACCAAGTTGGCTTGCTGGAGATGAAATCTCTTCCCAACTCCACCAACGGTGTTATCGTACTGTCCGATTCATTTGCCACCTCCATCTTCAAGCAGAGTTTCCTCCGCGTTTTCAACAAAGACGACCAAGGACATCTCCAGATGGGCTTCAACGCCACTTTCGACGTTCAGGTGCGTTTGAGACTTTGCAAAACGTAGATATATGCTAATGTTTTATTTCCCAGACCACTAAGGAGCTTAAAGTGTCGGGTCTCATCGGACACGCCATCTCCGCCGCCAAAAAATCCGCATGTGTTGGCGAGACAGAAATTGGCATTGGCCAAACTTCGGCCTGGAAGATCAACGCCATTACGCCTCGTACATCCACCGCCGTCTACTTCGAAGCTGTCACGCCCGCCGGACAGCCTCTGCAACAGGGCTCGCGCGGTCTCATCCAGTTCGTTACCCACTACCAGCATTCGTCTGGTCAACAACGCCTGCGCGTAACGACCATCGCGCGCAACTTCGCCGAGGCAGGATCAGCGAGCATCGCCGCGTCCTTCGATCAGGAAGCTGCAGCCGTGCTCATGTCCCGCCTCGCGGTGTTCAAGGCAGAGATCGACGATTCGCCGGACGTGCTTCGCTGGGTCGACCGCATGCTGATTCGACTCTGCCAAAAATTCGCTGATTATAGAAAAGAAGATCCCACCAGCTTCAGATTGTCCGACAACTTTAGCATTTACCCGCAATTTATGTTCCACCTTCGGCGAAGTCAGTTCCTCCAGGTGTTTAATAACAGTCCAGATGAGACGGCTTTCTATCGGTGTGTTTACTTCTTTCTTCTATAATTACTTGTCTGTTAAACCTTCTCATCTATTTTTTTTTTCTATTGCACAGTCACATTCTGAATGAAGAAGATGTTAATAATTCCCTCATCATGATTCAGCCAACGCTTATGTCTTATACCTTTGATACCCCACCGCAACCCGTTCTCCTTGACAGCGTGTCTATCAAACATGATGTCATCCTGCTTCTCGATACCTTCTTCCATATCCTCATCTTCCACGGAGAACAAGTTGCGCAATGGCGGAAACAGAGATACCAAGACCAGGAGGGCTACGAGAACTTCAAGGAGCTGCTCGAAGTTCCCGTTGCTGATGCCCAGGTAACTAGTTTTTCTTTTTTTTGTCTGACCTTCGAAATCGAAGTTCCTGAACGTGATTTCACTAACGCACTCGTTTTGTTTTTATAGGATCTCCTTGTGGATCGATTCCCTGTCCCTCGATACATTGTTTGTGATCAAGGCGGCAGTCAGGCGCGTTTCCTGCTCTCGAAGCTTAATCCGTCCACGACGCACATGTCTGCAACCATGTACGGCTCGACGCCGGGTGCTGGCACCGGCCAGGCCATCTTCACGGATGATGTCAGTCTGCAAGTCTTCATGGAGTATCTGAAGCGTCTGGTGCGTTTTATACATCATATTTTACAGCTTTCTTGTGCTGATTATGCTTCTTTTTGGCTGTATAGGCTGTTGGTGCTCAGACGAATTAAGTACTGCTACTGCTCTCTTGTGTATCTCTATATTTTACCACTTATGCAATTGGTTTTTTTGGATGCTGGCGTGTGTATTTGTCAGTTGGGGTCTGGATGATAAGCTCCGAGTTTTGTGTTATGAGGGATTAATTGACTATGGCATGATTTTGTTTGAGGTCATCGATAGGACTGTCTCGCCTCTTCAGGTCGTCAAATGGCCCATGGGCTGTTTGTCGAATCTCATGCAAGAAATCAATGTAACGATCCGGGACCCGATATCCATCCCCGAATCGATTGACATCGGCCTCAATACTGATCCTCGTAAGCTGTACGGCTTTACGTACAACCACCACTACGTTCGACTTTCTGCGCTGTCTCCCTTTCTTTCTATAGCTGCTCGCTCTAATAACAGCGCTATCCTATCCACAAGCTGAAAAGGCGCAGCTATACATACACCGCGGAGCCCAAACCGAATCTCTCCATCCTCGTTTTTGTTCGCAAGCCAAATAGCGGCAAATCCTGCAATGCTGCAAATTCGTGGCCGGCGCATGTTTTCTGTGCTCGCTCCAAGGCTGCTTTTGCTACTTCTCTCTACTATAGTATAGTATTGCAATGGCGCCTCATCGAGTTGCGGGCGCAGTGACCGTCTCACCGTACACGTACGATGCTCGGCAGGCGCAGGCGCACGTCCAGGTCCAGTCGTCGAGCGCGGCTGCTGCTACGACGGCAGCTACTGCTACTGCTGCTGCTGCTACTACTGCTACTGTTTCTGACAACGGAGATCACGGCGCTCATGCAAAAGGGAAAAAGACCAAGGCGAAACCGAGACCGGAAAGGAATCCAAGGCAGGAAGAGGAAATGAGGTTTAATACGGGGCCCAGAAATCTGCGGGCACCTCAAGCTAATAGGGGAGGGCGACGAGGGTTTCGTATACCAGGGCGAACGTATGCTGAAGACCGAAACGGTACGCTGTGACGTGTGATGGGCTGGTGTTGCTTGCTTTAGTGCTTACTTCTTTTTTATTTATTTGTAGGAATACCTGATTACCCGCCGCCATCGTTCCAGGAGGCGATGACTACACCCCCGGTGTCCGTGTGTTCGAGTACGACATCGTTACCACTTGCTCCTCCACTCCCATTGGTAATTCCAGAGAACATCCCGGAGGATCCACGGGAATCGATAGATCAACCCCTCGCAGTTCAGTCAATAGACGAGGTGCATGCGTCTGATGATGACTTGGACTTCGAAGGGACCATGTTCGTCATCGACAGGAACTCGGTGCCCGTCTGCTCGACTGATCTTCCGAGAGGCGCTGCGTTGGAAGAACGAGTCAAAAGCGATTGGCTGAAACGACGAGGAGTCGAGTTTCCGGGAAAGGCGTCTGCTGTCGACGTGTCATCGTCGAGTAAACCGAATGATGGGATTAATGCCCTCAGTTCCCCCAGCAGAGGACGGTCTAAAACCAGGCTGTTGACGCCTTTGCTTATCGATCCGGAACCGAGAAATGATAGTATCGAGCCACTCAGCAGCCCCAAGCGACGATTTCTGTCGCTCTCTCCGTTGAGGACCATATTCCCTCCACGCTCGCCGACCCAGGAAGATCGAGCAACCCTGTCTGCCCTCCCTTCCCCGTCCTCCTCGCCGTACCCTACTTCTCGCTCTCTCTTCTTCCGAAGTTCGACCTCACTGGCAACAGCCTCTTTCCTTAAGCTGCCGCTCCTTTCTTCGCCACATCTTGGAAAACGTGAACTATTACCGCGGAAATTTTTCAAGAAAGATCGTGGCAAGCAAGGTTCTAAAGACCCCGAAACAATCGATGCTTGGGAGGTCCTTACTGAGGAAACGTATCCCAGTGTTGACGAAGATGGGAAAGAGTGCCCAGAACACCCTCGTAGCCTCTTATCTGCGGTCGAGTCAATTCAACCGCATTCGAATGGCGACATGTCTCCTACGAAAAGCGTCAGCTTTATGTTTGGGACGCCCCATATACCCGAGGTTTCGAGAACAAGTCGGCCCCTTGTGATACCAGAACCGACTGAAGAGGAGCGACGCACGCTGGGATTGCCTCAACCTGCCCAGGAGACATTCTTGAGAGACTGGAAAGGATCGTCTAATCTATTTCTTGATCGATCCCTCCACCGAAACCGCTCTCCGATACCGGGCGTTTCTGAAGCCTCTGGGAATCATACTGCCATAGCTCACAGAAACCCTATGTCGTCTGCTTCTGACTCTACACTATCCCTTAACGCTGGTCCTCCATTGGTGTCCGTGCGCGTTCGTGCGGTGTCGCCGTCCCCGCCACCATCACTTGTGTTGAAGCACACCGCGCACGTTGCGCATCCCTCCCCTCTTCGCTTGGGTGCTAACCCGAACGCCATTGCTGAAGATCAATCAGCAGCGGAGGCGGCCATGTATCAACGAGCTCTAGATACGCCCCTTCCGATGACCCCCATCTTCTATAACCAATTTGACCGTGGAGGGTCGGTTGCCGCATTCAACAGCGACGAAGACAGCTCGGATTTGCCTCCGTCGATGCCCCACTCGGCCCGCAACTTGCCGAGCTCGCTGACAAACGCAATCTCCGCTCAACATGATCGCACCGCACCCGGATTCGCGACCTCTGTTCCTGCAACGACGTTGAGCATTGCTGTACATCCGAGCGCTGCGATGTCGATGCCTACAGAAGTGGTGAAGACGAACTCTGTGGAAGAGCCGATGACACCGACGCGGCACCATTATGCTGGACGACCTCTCCCGCGCCCGCCGCCTAGTGCTAATAGTAACACACGTGTTGCGGTCGTCGATTCGATGTATGCATCGTCGGAGCCTCTTATGCAAAGCGGGGATGGTTCATTCAATACTTGTCCAGAAGGACTTCTGATTGATTTGGAGGATACGACCCTGGATACTATTTCAGCTAGCGGTGCAACGACCCCGTTATCTGAGCGATATAACTCGCAGGCGCATCTTCCGTTGTCTCAGGCTTCGTCGTCTTCGGTCGATCTTCTAGCTCCGCCGCCGTCGTCGTCGTTGAACTTCAACTCGTCGAGCAGTCCCTTACCTAGGCCGCACTCGCCTGGTTCTGCTACTGGTCACCCCGCGGTTCAGCAGAGCACCGCACTTTCGGACCTGACGGACTTGGACTTGCTGGTGTCGAGGCTGGCCGACGAGGATCCGAACGGGACAGACTACGAAGTGAGTCCTGGTCACAACGGATGGAACGCTACGGGCCTCAATGAACCCCCAGACGCTCCTCCTTCTTTCCGAGGTCATTGGGCCCGCGACTATGCCCTCAACCTCGACCTCGAACCCGAACCCGAACCCGAACCCCAGCTCCCCAGACGACAGCACTACATTATCCTCCCTGAAACCCAGTCCCGGTCCCCACCCCAGCGACAACATCTCGCTCATCGGGCGTATTGAGGTGGTGCGTCGGCGCACGACGAACCAGGGCGTCGTCAAGCTGAAGCTGACGCTGCTGGACATCGCTGTGAATAAGTGCGGGATCTGTCTTTTTCAGTTCAAGGATGGGGATGTGGCGGCGCTGACGTCGGGGTGCCAGCATTCGTTCCATGAGAGCTGTCTTGGACGCTGGCTTGCGAGGAGCAAGACCTGCCCGTTGTGCAGGGTGCCGTTGGATACGGATGTTCGGTGACTGGGTTATCGGACTTGATATGTCTCTTTTTTTCTCATCTTTTGCTCTGTCCTGTTTCGTTCTTTTTTTCATGGGTTTTCTCTTGCATAGTGCATGTCATTCTTCGGACTTTTTCTTCATCTCTTAGGCTGTACAACATACTCATTCCGTAGGCACATCCACACTAGCATTTTCCAAGTTCCAACTCTGTAATACTACCAACATCAATTCTAGCCATCACAGTTCATATTCGTTAATCATTATTATCACAATATTGTAAGGGTAACCCAGACACTTTGTTCCGTCTCTGTAGCTATTTTATTTATTATCTGTGTCTATTTATTGTACTTAGGCGTAGTGAGGTAGATCCCCATGGCCTTGCTTGTTTTGATTTAAGCGATAATTGAAATTGATACTTGCAACGCATTCTTTGAAGGCCACAATAAGGTTGATATTAGCTCTTGTTTTATATGGCAACACCCAGTTTGATTCGTGAAAGAGAATGGATTGAGTGGGATATGGAAGCAAATTGGGAGTACATACTTAGATTAGATTCAAAAAACTAAGTAGCCGCGTAGATCGTCGTTGCATCATCTTGATTCTTCGCTTTGTTACGTCCGCTTTGTTGACAGAAAGTGCCAGTGCACCGCCACAGGGCCATTATTTATGTAGGTCACGTGTGGCTAATTATGCAGATGCTCGGTTGATGTGATGTTTGTCTCCCCAGTACTACTCTGAAGAACAATGAACTTGGGTCGTCAACCGAGTGCGCCACTCAGTCTATCTGGGCCATTATCAGTCTTATGATTCAGTCTTGTCTTCTAATGCTATGCAAAGAGCCTGCGCTTCCCATCAATGGCCGATAAACACGCCTGCTCGTGGATTCCCAGACGAGCACACATTGTTCTTCCGAAATAATGCAATTACTGCACTGATAGGGTCCCTGCGAATGTAGCATTTGTGCCACCACCCGCTTTCTATATCTAATCACAAAGCACGAACATACACACTCGTACATTCTTACTCTTTGACCACCATCTCGCATCGCGTTTCTTTCAAAGCTACTATTCCCCATCCCTCTCATTATCGCAAACTATCTCGAGATGCAAGTCAACCAGCCTTTCGGATTGCAAGGCCCCCACAACGCCGCTTTCGCCGCCACCCTCTCTGCTTTTGCTTCGCAACCCTGGCAGTTTTCTGTCGCTCATGCAGCTGTTCACAACGGAGTAGCAACGGATGCAATTTACTCCAGTTCCTGGCCAAGGTTAATCAGAAAAATATTCCGACACAACTTTGCGGGGTATCATCGGCGACTCGAGCTCAAGTACGAAATCGGTCCCAAGAAAAGATCTTTGGACAGAACTGTCTGGATCGACAAGGTGGCCCCAGTCATCAGAGCGCTATGCGCGCACCTTCAGTGGAACGCTCGTCCCAAGATCGAATCCATCAGCACAGCAGATCATTATCACAACGTAGGATCTCATGGACGCCGGAGGAAGCGCAAATGGTTGCGCGTAAAATGCAGGTCGAGTCGTTTAGAAGCAAGCCACGCAGCCGTCGAGCGAAACATCTACCTTGGTAGACCCCCTAACAAACTACCGCCAGAGTACTTCTTCAGAGGGGGAAGGTTCGGGAGACAACTTCCCAAGGCGTCCGACATGCCTACCCTTTGGAAATTCAAGAGAAAGCTCAGCTTACATGACCGGTATCACAAACGGGGGCTTTTTGGTGAGGAGGCTGGC
This sequence comes from Psilocybe subaeruginosa, assembly GCA_027604855.1. Classification (NCBI taxonomy): domain Eukaryota; kingdom Fungi; phylum Basidiomycota; class Agaricomycetes; order Agaricales; family Agrocybaceae; genus Psilocybe; species Psilocybe subaeruginosa. Next base: position 45,641 of record JANCIO010000199.1, read on the forward strand.
GACATGTTCTGGCCCGACAGCCGCACACCTACTAGGATGCTTTCCTATCCAGTTCCCATGGACGAGCGGCCTGAACGACATAGAACTTGCGGGAAACCTGTGAAGCATGCAAATGGTGTCCATCGCAGACCGTTATGGACAGCCATTAGAGGCGAAATCCCAGTGTCAGTCCAAGTCTTGCTTATCCTCTTTTCTCTCTCATTGATTATTCAATCCCGAACAGTACCAACAACGATGGATACGAGACTGAAGTCGACGGGACAGACAACGAGACAGACAACGAGACAGACGATGAGCCAGAGTCTCCTCCATCACCAGCAAAGAGTGGACCACCTACGAGACAGGAACTGGAAGAAGCAAATCTATTTCTTGACAGTTTAAATCTTGGATCTCATCCTCCCCCTCAACCACCATTGCCCGAGAATTCGTTTGCCGACCTGATGGCAGGGCTCTCTTGTGACGATGCGCTAAACGGCGAGGAGAGCTCTCCCCTTCCCGTGCCTATGCCTCCGACTCAATTGCCGCAAGATTCACCACCTCAGTGTCAAGTCCTGAATCCTGAGCCACCACAACCTCCTCCTAATCCAGAAGAAGAAGTTGAGATGGGAACTTTCGATGGCCCACCGGCACAGCAGGCGTCTCAACCTTCACCATTCGCACAGCAGCCCGAGCCGGTGTTCCAATTGTCGAATGCTCAGCCTTCGCCCTTCCAACCATCGAACGTGGATCCGATGCAGGAAGAGCAACAGGTGCAGCGGCAACAACGACAGCAGCAGGACGAGCAAAAACGACAGCAGCAGCAGGAACAACAGCGGCTGTGGCAACAACAACAACAACAGCAGCAGCAGCAGCAGCAGCAGCAACAACAACAACAGGAAACACCTCAGCAGCAGCAGCCGCCAAATCCTGCCGTCTTCACACCTGATTCCGAGGACCCACCCATGGAAGATGTAGAATTTGGTGATATTCAGATGAATGTGAGAGTCTTTTTAGCCTCACAGTTTATCTGCGTTGACACACCTTCTTCCTTTTCCTGCAGCAGGACGATGGGTTGGATTGTCCCATGTATGATGTAGGTTATGATTTAGCTTCAGTCTTATTTCGCTTGGTTGACGAAGTGTTTACAGGACTATGCTGAGCAGGCCACGAGTTCTGGGGCGAATATTGGCAATGATAACGTCGTCGAGTCTGGGTCGATACCAGTGGTGAGTTTTTTACTACTGGAAGGTTTGTTGTGTATGACTAATGAGATTGCGATAGCGGCAGGATCAGGGAGTGCAATACTCACAGCAGCCTCAATCTTTTGAAAATCAGTATGCCCAGTATCTGCGGGAAAAAATGCAACAGGAACAAGCCTCGTGGATGGTATGTCAGCTTCCCTTTTATTAATATCGTATACTTGCTAAATATGTACGTTGATGATCTGTTCAGATGCAGCAAGAAGCGCAGATGGGGATCTTCTGTGCGAATACATTGCAAGCGCGCCTGCATCAGTCATATGGTTTCTGGAACGCGATAGCACCACCAATTGAGACTTGCCCACCGCCTCCTCCTCCGCACATGGTCTACGTCTCCAACTCCACACCTTCCACGTCGACGTCGAAGGAGTCCGCCTCTCGAAGCTCCTACCAGAACATGCTGGATCGAGAACGGGCAGCGCACAGCGAAGAGAACACATTCCCCTACACGGCCGCGTATTCGACAGGATCCTCTGCCCTTCACTATCTCGTCAGGAACACGCGCCCGCTGAGGACCCCCGAGGTGCTACCTTTCCCACGCGTCGTGCGTCCACCGCCGGCTCCGTACAGTGTCCCAACAACCCGCGTCGTACGCACTGAATCTTCTTGCATACATGGCACTTCTGCGGTTCGAGAGTTGCACGAACTTCTCGGGCAGGGACGCGCTGTGAGTTGATATGTTTTTATGCCTTTTTTCATATGGCTTATTTATTGCGTTGGATGATTAGGTTCAAGATCAACGTCTACGTCGAAAGTTGGAAGAAGCAACGGCACGAGAAGGTGCTCCCTTTAGTACACTTGGGAAACGCCGGGCAGAGGATAGCTCTGCTGCGTCCCCCTCTGGAAGGCCTACGAAGCGCTCTCGGGCAGATGGTCTTCCCAAGATTTCCTCGAAGGATGAGGTCAAGGCCTCTTCTCGCAAATCACGGAAGAAGAACACGCAAAAGAAAAAAGTGACGTTCGCACTTCCAGATGACTTCGACTCTGAGTCTGATCCCGACGATCATGATCATGAAGATGTGCCTTTCGCTTTGGCTGTGGATGCCAGTGCTGCTACCGAACCCCGATCGGTTGTGACAAAGGTTTTACAGCAGAAGACGAGGATTTGCCCGACGTTGTTGTCTTCGCTTTCGGGTGTCTTCCGGTTTGGGATGAGGCCTATCGCTGCTCCGGCGTCGGGAAGAGTGCAAGGAAGGATTTTTAATACATTCCATGCAAGATTGGTACTCGAATAAAACTATTGAAGGACAATACAGTAAATCATGTGCTACGCCGGTTAAAAGAATTGTATTATGGATCAAATCAAAATATTTGATAGATGGAAAATAATGTGATACATGGTACAATGTGTTACAGCGCATAACTGAAAGAGGCAATGAATGACCTCGAGTTTCACGAAGGTGCCATACTTTGGATTCTGGAAGATTTCCTGGACGGCTGCCCGGTCATTCTCGATGGGGCAGTTTTAGCGCGTTTGGGGGTGGCCGGCTGAGGCGGTGAATCATAATCTGCTGATTGTTCTTCATCGTCTTCATCTTCTTCCTCAACGTTATCTACTTTCCGCTTCCTGGTGATAGATCCATACCCTATCGGGTCATTCTCGCGAGACCAATTGTCGTTTTCTGGGAGTGATTGCATGTGTTTTCGAAGAATCTCAATGATATCTCGGTGAGTAGGTGGAGGCGTGGGCTTGGGGTCCTTTGGATTGACGTAAGGAAAGAATATTTCTCGTAGTTCTTCAAGGCATGGAACCAAATCAGCGAAGTACTTTGTACACTTACTCGTGACGACGTCCTGGAAGATGTGCGGGGCCGCCATGGCCATGAATTTAGCTCGTCCGAGGCGTTGGACAGTTTTGCCCTCTATCCATGAATTAATATCCTCGTCGTCCTCTATGTTGAGATCCTGTCTTTCGGCGTCATCCGGACCCGCGTACTGTAGAGTAATCCAGAGAAGTACGTAGAAAAAAGACTCCAGATCGTGGCGTGCTTCATGTTCTTCCCCAGGCTCGAGTCCTATAAGTATCCGAGTTGCCATGAAAGGCAGTGTTCCCTGTTAAAAAGTTTGATCAATTCGAAATCAAGGAAAGGCTTTAGACGAAGTCCTACAGTACGATGCCCTGTTGCATCACTTTGTCTTTTTAACTTGTTACCCTGCGCATCATGGGTAATGAGAGCGTAATCAAGATCAATGAGAATACCAGTAGCGGCTTGAGAGAGGGTGGCTTGAGCGGAGGTCAAAGTCGAACATTGATTAGAGGAGATAGAAAGAAGGTTTGCAGATGAATCAACAGGTGAAGGGCTTGCTTCACTAACACTATCCTCGATGGGTTGGACTGTCTCTACCGACTGATCTGCAGAATTGACCTTTGGTCGATAAATCATAATGTTTGCGATGCTGATATCTCGGTGTAGAATGTGTTTATCGACCAACCGACCATGAGCTAGATTGAGAACAACGTTGGGGCATTCTCTCAATACCCTCGAATTCGGAAAGCGCACCTTCAATTGCACTGATAAGAACTGTCAGGAGCTCTCGTTTGCTCTTGAAACTTGTCAATTTATCCGCAACTGGGAATGTAACCAGTCGCCGATGTAGGCGAACTTCCAGCTTGTCGTACAATGCCTTTAGATGGTAGTCTTCGCAAATACATGCACGGATGTTCGCTGTACTGTCAACTTTACCATTAAGCCTTACTATTCCTGCAGCAACTAGATGTGCGACGCCGTCCACATCCTTGGCGAGTCGTAAAATATCAGCTTCTGTCTGAATTCGTGAGTTGTCCGACCATGTATTCTTGATGATGTAGTCAGTGTTGTTGCGTCGAGCTTGCCAACACACAGTGCCTCTCCCACGGATGGAGTCACTGATGAACAGCGTCTTGGTCAGCTCATATTCAAGCCTGGCAATGGTGATATAGCGTGTGCCGTCTTCTCTGTGTCGAATAGATGAGTCCAGCCCTATCGAATCAATGCCGCCTAGAACTAGACCAGCGATCACCCGGATTAGAAGGTTGGAGTTTTTTCTGATATCGAATGGCTTAGATCCGACAACACCTGAACGATCGAAGATGTAGACAAAAACATCTGTAAAGCAAACCGATACACCAATGAAAAACCGACGCTCATCTTGTGTTGAGAAGGCCATGAATGCATGGTTCGTGAGCTGTACAAGAGCTTTCCTGGCTTCCTCCCTTCTGCTTTTAAGCTCGACGACTGCCAATACCGATGACCAAGTCAGGTCTTGCCCTTTCTCGAGGAGGCAGACATCAGGCTTCCGTCTAGCATCAGGTCCACCAGTCAAAGACCTTTGACTCTCGCTAATCCAGCTTCGAGGTTGTGGTGGCTTGCTTTTGCGACATGTGTTGAGGAGCGTTTGGCTGATTTCGTCCAAAAACGTCGCCAGTGCCGTTTCGCCAGTACCCGTTTTTGTTTTCGTCGTAGATGTGAAAAAAAATGGGTTATAGTCGTTCCAATTTTTCAGCGATGCACTCCAGTGTTTCCTTCTGACCGCATCCTCCAGTTTCTTGAACTGGACAGGGAAGAGAGAGTCGGGAAAGAGATGTTCGATGAGACCTTCGACATGGACCAACTGGCTGCCAGCAAGTTCTTCCTTCAACGCTGGGTCCATCTGAATGTGCTTGAGGGATTTTTTCGTGTTCGGATTTCCGGATAGCTTGCGGATAAATGGGGTGGTCTGAAACTTGGGATGAGGATGGGGAGGAGGCGTGACAGGCTCTGGGGTGGTTCTCGGTTCCTGTGCAGTTTTTAGGGCTACTGAATGTTGTGAGGAATTAGACATCGCGGATGAAAGAATCAGAAAGGTGAAACAGCTTACAGTTCAATTTGTCCTATTATACCAATATACCAATAGGAGAGCTCGAGACACCTGCATGGATGATCTACGGCTGGGTCGTAGACACTCGACGTAAATTGAAATTCCGACATATACACAGTTGTGACTCAACAGTTGTGACCACCGTGCTCCAAATTGAGCCGCGACGCTTCGTCGGTAGCCGCGAGTGCTGCAGCTGAGGTTCATCTTTATGCACTTCCCACCTTGAAGAAAAGCGACAATATTGATATTCCAATGAAATAGAAACCATGCACACGGAATCACCACGGCTTAGTGTAAACCAGTAGCCCTCGATAGGAAGCATTTCTAGGACGGGAATAACACAGTTCCTGTTCAAGACATCCTGGTTCTGTTGGCTCAAAATTTTAAGGACACGATACGCGTCTGTGTCCCAAGCCTCTTTCTTATGACCGGTGTTAGGAGTTCGAGGGATTCGTCATGGAAAACATATAAGCGAAGTTTGGTAAAGGGGCGCGGATGGGGTAGACAGTCGAAGCATGTCCTCGAAGGAAAGGTGAAGGGAAATTATAGATAATAATTATGAAGGGTAAGCGTATTTAGATACAGAACATGCATCCAAAACTTAGCGCAGTGATGACTGTCATGCTGACTGACTTCCCGCCACAACGACTTCTCATTCCACCTATTCCCGGTAATTAATATTTCTACAGCAGCTGATGAAGATTATGTAGCCATTAGTCGATGAGGTACTTTCTCTTGAAGAAAGAGCGGAGATGAAAGATTTGCCATGCGCCTAGGCCCGCCAGGGAGATGATGGAAAACCATGCAAAGTTTTGTACGCGTTTGTTTGTTGAAACTGATAAAAGGAGGGGTTTTAAAAAACCAGGTATAAGCGAAAGAAATGTGGTAATCAGAGACAAGAAACGCACAGTTCGTCTTAGTGAATCGCTCTTCACGCTTCTTCAGATAGTTCATCTCGTCCACGACCTCCTTCACGAGACCTTCCAGCTTCCGCATCTCGGTTTCAAGACCGGAGAGTGATTCCTGGTTAGCAATAGCGCTATGACACGTATTCAGACCAGAGTTGATTCCTGTGCCAATATTTAGCCATGAGACACTCACTTGTAATCAACAGCGTCAGCGCCAATATCAATGTCCAAGTCGATGACACGACTCAATTTACTCTGCTCTTCGTGAGAGAGTTTCACATCTATGGTCGAAGTAAGTACATACAGCCCCAGGAGTGGTAGCAAAGAAGTATACACATACCGCCGTCGATGTAATTTCTTAAACACACGCCCACTTCGCCCTCAGAATGTGTAGTGATAGCCAGCCTCGACTTAATGCCCCTCTTGCTCAAGTAAGTGTTCCTATTCGGACCCGAGTCGACGATTTCGATGTTCACGCGCTGATTAACACCTGGCCCAACGTTCGCTGTGACGATGACGAGTGAATTGGGATGAGCCGGGTTCCATATGGGTAGCGGAATGCTGGTAGATTGAACTTAATGGCTGAGACGGAGTGGCAGAAAGAGAGAAATAGAACGAAAAGAGGTAGCAGTGATAACGAGAATGTCCGCGATGGGGATGCCATGCTAGAGGTGAATGGGAGCAAGTCGTCGTGAAAGCATGTCGTGAGTGTGTCGACGGTTGGCTCGGCATTAGTGGGACTCACATGCTACGTGGGACTCTTCGGACACACATCACAACTCGGCCTTCCGCTTATGAGTCTGCAGCTTCCAAGCAACTTCCACGTTCAAACCTCTGAATTAATATAGTCCTTTTGATTTATCAAAAATCTATTCTGGAAGGGAACAACTTATAGGAATCGCATACTTGGGCGATGGGATACGCAGCGGGAATTTCATCGTTGTCGGTCTAACTGTGGATACCCCATACGGCGATTAGTTTCCCGTCGCCGAAACAATGTCTTTCAACTTGATTTGGATTCGATTCATCTGAGTACAGTTCTGGCTGAATGTTGCCAGGCTTGAATGCAATAGTCATTCCGACTGAATTTGACAACGCTCAACGGACGGTGGGCTTCTGAATGAAGCTGTCGCCATTGGAATTATTTATCCGTATCGTGGCCTACTTCGTCATCTTTATTCTTCGCCTTCAAACTTAAGAATGCATGCAGATGAATTGCTGTACGGTCTTTCAATAGTTGTATTCAAGCACCATAGTTGCACTACATGCATTAGAAATCCTTCCCGGCACCCTTCTCAACGCCCCAGACATCCTCTGAGTTGTCGAAAGCCTTGTCTCGACCTTGCTTTGCGTCTTGTATCTCAGGCACCAGATCGGTTCCGTTCGTGGACTGGTCTATGAGGCCGGTATCGTTACTGCTCTCTCCGGTAACATTCGCACTGTTGCTTTCCGTTCCTAGAGGAAAGTTGGTTCCTCTCTGGATTTATCTGACCATGTGTTCTCCGGTGTTGCAAAATAACCGCCAGAGCTTGTAGCTGTGTCGAGACGCTTCAGTCAGTAAACGCATATACGGCCGGTGGACAACAGTGACATACTGTCTTTGGGACTCGATGGGTAGCTCCCAGGAATATTCTGCTCTCCTGACACCCCCTTTGTGCTTGTATTCTCAGAGTCTGGTTGATTCCTTGTAACTGCTGGTGCACGTCGCTTCTTTAGTACTACTTAGCGCCAAGTTTAAGTCACCGGAACACTTACGATCAGGTTTAGTAGGATTGATAGTAGGGTCGCTTTTGAAACTCATTGAAAATAAGGTTCTGGCGTGTACTATGCGGGTTAGTTGAGAGTGTTGTTATAGAAAGACTCCCCAGTCCTGCTTGAATAGACTCAATACAGGACGTTAGCTTGGCGTCATAGCTTTGATCGTAATCTATTTCTGTCCGCTCCCTTTCAGCAAGGTAACTCTCATCTCTCTTCTAATAGGGTGTTATAACAAGAACGCGTACAGAGATACGTCATCGAACTAGATAAAGACGAGAGGTTAATTCTGGTGGTGGGAAATTAGAAGGGTCTCTTATCAGGTTGTACCAATGGGAATCTAGGTGACCATACTTTGGCTTCATATTCTCTCTGAGAAAATATCATACTATTTTGCGCCTTGCAGAACAAAGATGTTCCGGTAGCTCAGTCATTTGACATTATTGTAGATGAATAACACATGTTGAGCCGGAGTATCGCTAATGCCTCTTTGACTGTGACTGGGGGTGGAGGTGGGGGTTTGAGGGAGAGTAGCGTCGCGTCGTCTGTACGCACGGGCATGGATAGGGATAGAGAAGGCAATCAGAACTTGCAGCACTCGATATTATCCCCGTCTAGCCGGCCTGGCACCGGGCCTGGATCGAGGATGCAAGTGCAGCGTTGCGGAGCAGCAGTGCGAGCATGCACAGCGTGTCAAGCGTGGCGAGTATGAACACGCTTTCTGCTGTGTGGCCTAGTGTAGGAGGACGCGCGGTGAGGAGAAATGAAAGTAACAGCAGCAAGGAAAAGATGTCGTCTGCGAAGAGGATTACGTCTGAAGTGTGCGCTGCAAACGCCAACGCTCACGCCAACACCGCTTCGAATACATTTAGGAAGACGCCAGACAGGAAGAGGGAAAGGCCGGACTCGAAGCTTACTCCGTCAATTGTGGAGCCGGATAATGTTGGGGACAGTGGTATCTATCCAACTGATGAGGACGTGGATGCGGATCTGGGTGCTGGCGACAAGGACAGAGATGAGGTTGGAATTGATGAGCGAGATGGAGAGAATGGAAAAGATAGGAAGAGTGCGGCTATGAAGGTGAGCGTGTTGGATGGGGAAGGACGGGATGAAGAGGATGTGGTCGTAGACGTGGAAAATTCTGAGGGGAGCGACGATGATGATACCGTCAGTTTCAGCGGCAATGGCAATGAAGACCAAGCACAGGCACAGGACGATATGCAGAGCCTCACGAGCAAGGTCCCGTTGGTGTACCATACCCCGTGGCAGGCGGGGCTGGCAACAAATAGCGTCACCTCTGCTGCTGCAACATCGGCATCTTGCACAGGCGACCGTAAGCGTACAACCATGGCATCAGCCTCAGTGTCAAGGCCAAAATCGCTCACTCCGTCCATAAGATCCTGTCGCCTTCTCAGAAAATGCCACTGCGCAAAGCGATTATTTCGTCCTCGTCCTCGGCCTCGTCAATCCGCACGTCGCAGTACTCCAGTGCGGTGGGCGGGTCTGTGGCCGCGTCGTTGAGGTCTTGTTCTAGAGGGAGCGCATACAGTGTCATCACGCCGTGCACGACGACGCGCTTGGCGGACGCGGGGAGCAGGACGACGCCGTCGCCGTCTACTTCGCAGCCCTTGTTGAGGTGTCTACGAGGTTGATCTCCGGTGGGAGCAAGAGACCAGTGTCCAGCGCGTCTACCGCGACGGATACGGGCAACGCGAACATGTACCGCACCGCACCGCGCCCGGCAACACGGGTATTGCAGGGCTGTCTGTGTCTGTGCGCCAGAGAACGTCAGTGACTTCCATGACGAGCATGGGTACAGACGGAGGAGGCGGGAGGGAGGCGGCGGGTTCGCCGGTGCAGACACGAGTGTGAGCTCTGTGGAGAGCAAAAGTTCAGTGGGTAGGCAGAATGCACATCAAATACCATGACAAGTAGATCCAAAGTAGATGATGACGATGAGAAAAGGAAATAAGGCTGCGAAACTGGTGAGAAATCAGAACGATGTTTGATTGGATTTGCTTAGTCACCTAGCCTAACCCAAAGCAACTGCCCTGTGTTTGTGCTCAGGCTCCTCGTCGTAAACCTCCTCCATCCCCTGTCGCCCCGTGGGCATTCCGTAACGTTTGTACATGAAATGGAATATCTCATAAAATCAGAGGTATGCAGGAAATACACGTTTGACAGAGTTTATGGAAATACTCACCAGAGGTTTAGCCCGTTATTAGTGCTCGATTGAGACGTAGAGAACGTTTGTGCATTCGTGGGGGAACCTTCACCGAGAGTGAACCTAGTAGGTGCTAGGTAAGGGGCGGCGGCGGTTGTGGTAGAAACTATGGCCCCAAGAGGTCTCTGAGATGGGTAGTTCTTGCCAAAAAAAAAAAAAAAGAGAATCGGTAGGACATAACGGATTTTGTGTAGAACATGCGCTTACCCGATCCCAAACCATCATTCTAAACCATTGGGACGTGGAGGATTTTGACGAAGAATGGTTATTTGGCTTTGCCAGGTCGCTGAATTCCAGTTAAATGCCTGTACAAAGATAAATCCAAAGCGCGGAAGCTACCTTGCGGCGAGGATGATGGTAAGTGCAATAGAAGCGGTGCACGTCCGACTGGTCTCACGCGACCAAATCCCCTGATAGGGCGGTACTCATAGCCCACTGCACCTGAAGCATCATACAGATCGATTAGAAGGTAGAAAAGTCCTGTGGGTATCAGTTAAGATGTCTTCGTTGGGATATAACACTCACATTGACAGTGGACAGTGGAAACGATGCATCCGACGTCAACCTTCACCAATGCCACTTCCACTACTCTTGGTTGTGCCTGTTCATCGTTAATATAAGGAATGTTAGTCGAGACAGACGTCGATGGTGTTGTGTAAGGAATAGCAAAGATTCACTAACCGTAAATCCGTTCAACGGCCTGTTTGGGGGGATACAGCTGGAGTGGATAAGATGTGAAAAGGATATACAGGGAAAGACGGAAAAGGCGGAAAAGAAGAGCGAGTGGTGATATGACAGTGTCTTGTGGAAGCTATAACTCTGGATTTGGTTGTATCTTGTTGCAAGGTCGTTGAACGAGGCTTCGGATATTCTTTTCTCACAAATCGTTGATGACGAAACAAGAATGGAGAATTTGGGAGGTCATGCATCATGTATAACAAGTTGTAATCAAATCTCACCAAATGCCTGTACTTGAAACTCCACGCTTTTGTTCGGGTTTGGATCGACAGCATTCATTTCGAATGGTCGACGGGTCTGAGTCTGACGAGACGAGTGAAGGATGGAACAATAATAAATTCAGAGTATGTTAGGTACGTCAATAGTCGGACCATGATTCATTACGTCTGGGATTGCGCAGCTCAGAGCTCAGAGGCTGTATCAAGAACGGTGGTGGATGGTCTATACCAATTGTGAACGACATCCTGAAAGCTTCCGCGTGACTCCCAGGCTATTATTTGGTCTTGTGCATCATTTCAACCTAATGTTAATATCAACTTCGTCCCTCAGGTAATGTGAAAGTCCTGCTCTGATCATAACTGCTTCGTCATGATCTCCTCCACCTGCACTTGTCTTATACGATCTCATCCGCCTCGCACATAATCATAAACTCATTCGGATGGTACTACTACGCCCGGGCGCCGTACATAGCCTTATCAAAACGTACCATCCTTTCGCTTAGTATCGCGGCTTCACATACACTTCAGTTGCGTTCCAGGTAGGTGATGTGATCTAATTAAAATGCGACATATCTTTGAATGTCCATTAGACGAAATATTCACTCCGGCTCTCTCGATGGAAAGCTCTCGTTCCTCACATGTTCGATCGAAACTTCGCTGTCTAAACGTCGGAAACTGATGTACGCTGGTCTCCAACAGCTCACGCCCGCAGTGAAGCTGTTCAAATTGTAATCAAACTATCGGATGGCGGACCATATCAACATTGACTGTTCCGCTCATTCACTGCCTTTGGAATCTGGTCTACGTTTGGAGAGTACAGTGATGATTCGGGGCGAAAGATATGTTATAGTGCCCCTCAGGGCTGTGAGACGTACCCATCGTTTGTTTTGAACCTCCTTCCCAGACTCAGCGTGTTCTGCGAGTCTCCCCATCGACCGACGCGTTAGCCTCCTTGCTTTAATCATCTCTACTACCACTGCTATATCTTCTACAGCTGCATTGCCGTCGTTGCTGTTGCATCCTCTACAGTCGCGTAGTCGTCGCTACGTCCAAGCTCCCTCACGCTCTTTGTCTTCCCACCTATGAGATTATCGTCGACGATGGGTGATATGTAGATCGTCGGCCCAGTAAATCCTCAAGACATTGACAGGAATGGTGCCACAAAGGCACTTGGGGTGTAGCAACACGTCTAGAGGAGAATCGTTGAGGACCCATCGTTCCTTCATTCCTTTCCAGTATCGATGACGCTCCCCTTCCTTTTGCCGCCGACTCATGACCTTCATGGAACCTATACTGTGTCATTCATATTGCATCTACCCTATCATCTACGAAACCTTGTGCGTTATTTCAATATCTAAATGTGGATTTGAGTCTCCTATCTCACATTGCTTCCATATCGTGAACACTGCCCCATAGCTTCAAACCGGAGGAGGCTACTATGTATTTCTAATCCAGTATTTGTTCCAGCTACGAGACCCGTTCATAGCCTACCTACAGGTTTTAGCATCGGCTATGTACTCCACCACCCTTCGTGACTCTACGATCATCCTCGTCTATATTTATCTTCAATACTAAGAGAATCACCTTCTCTGCGCTCCTATCATATTGGTTAGATATAAACCGTGACCATTTAACTACGTTCTCAATGCTAGCTACGGTAGTAAAGTATCATATACGTACAATCTTCCGGGTGTTAGTGTGGACAGAGAACTGTTGGATTCATTTGTAGCGTATCTATACCCTACAGCATACCTCTAGTTATTTTTCGTGATATAAAATGGGTACGCGTGCAAAGTCCAGCATGGTACTCACTATGAATCCAACTACCCTGGTAATCGGGAATTATCCTCAATTGGATGATGATGATCAGGGGCTGTGTATTGAACATGACACAGAGACGATGAGAATAGATCTCTCTTCGTGTTAGAAATCGATCATGTCCACAGGAGAAGAAAATTGTTGAGGGATGGCAGGTATCTGATGTTCATTTTGACCTCAGAGGTCGTGATCAGCTTGAGCTGGTGGGGTAGTGACCGATCGCTGCCTTCTGCTTTCCTTGCCGAGTAAGAGAATCCATGGCCCCGTCGAAATCAGACTTCGACTTTATATGGAATCATGTACGCAGAGACATGAAACGTTCACTGTAAATTTGGAAAGGGAGGCATTGTCACGTCCCAAGTCGCTCAACTGATCATGAGATGCAGCTTCCTTCCCGAGTCCTGGCCATCCATTAATAGCGCTCTCTGTACCCACTGGCCCGCGGCTGATCAGCAGTCCGTGGGATGAGATGTCGACCGACGACATCGCCCCTCTGCACTTCCCAACCGGACTGTTGTTTCGCTACACTCATCATCGAGATGTCCGCTAATCGTGAAAATCCTGCTAAAGAGTCGAAAGTCAAAGCATTGGGCAATCGACTAAAGAAATCCCTGGGACTTGGATCGCCGAGTACCGGGACAGTACCAAGGAAAGAGGCCGCGAAACTCCGAGCCAAATACACCCATTTTCGCATTCTTGTTATCGGGAGGGCAAACGCTGGCAAAACAACCCTGTTAAAGCGGGTATGTAACACGACTGAAGAGCCATCCATCTACGATGAGGGTAAAAATCTTGTGAGCTACCCAGCCTTACGCAAGATGTCAGACACTTATTATTTGTCAATAGCTTGAACCGACTTCGAGGGTACTACTCCATAATTTCTGCATTCCCACAGATCAAATGACTGACTTTTGGCACTGAAGCGTGGAACTCATGACGTCCGTCGAGCATTCACATTTAAGAGTAACCCGAAGTTCATCTTCCATGACTCGGCGGGTTTTGAGGCAGGGGGTGAGGAGGAACTGAAGGCTGTGATGGATTTCATTGAAGAGGGTTCAAAGGCCCGTGAAGTTGATAGTCAAATTCATATCATATGGTATGTGTTTATTGTTTTTATTTTATTTGAAGCACCTCAGATCACAATGGGTGTAGGTTTTGCTTTGACCCTGATGTATCACGCCCCTTATTGGACTTGGAAGTTAAATTTTTCAATGAAAATCGCAAATGGAATGGTAAGCTTGTCACAAACATTTCAATGATGAAAACTTACATTAAACCAGTGCCAGTTGTGGCAATCTTCATGAAATTTGACGATCTTATCAGTCAGGTTTGGAACAGAAGCAATACTCTAGAGCAGAATACCAGGCATGCTTTGGACACTTTGCAGCAGAAGTTTGAGCAGCCACTTAGAAGCTATAAATTTCCCCCACGGAGTTATGTTCAGCTTAAGGGTAAGTCATTTATAATTTGCTAAATCAATTTAGAGACTTAATATCATTAATAGCACTTGATAAGAACGAAAGTGATCATCAAAAACAAATTGAAGAGTTGATCAAAAAAACAGCAGCATCAATAGATGACTTTGCTCTCAAAAAGCTGTTTGTTACTGTTCAGCAAAATAATTTGAAGATATGCATTGAGTATGCAATAAAGAGGTATGTTATTAGTTTGTTGTATTTTAACATTACTTATGATATTTTTTAGTATAGGAAATCAAAGTATAACAGAAATAAAAAATAATGTATGTCGGTTAAGGTGTGCAAAATGATGTAAGTGGTTAATTCATATATAAAGGATGATTTGGTATTTGAGGCCATCAGTTGGTTTCCACATACCTATTATGTATGTGAATATGCAACTGTACTATAAACTACAGGAACTGACATTGAATTAGACTGTAAGCAGTGAATATTTATTTGTTAAATTATTGTAATGACATATAGATAGCATGTGAGTGCAACATTCAGAACTATTGATAATATGCTAATAGTACTTTATAAGAATTATGATGTAAGAATCCTGCTAGTCAAAAAATGATTGCATGATCAATTAGATTTGCTGATATGTGGAACATCAAATATAATTCAGACTGTAAGTTGTGTACACTGTTTGTCATTGATTGCAATTGCTGATATTTTCTGCATCAATTCTGATTCAGCTTGTAAATTGTGTGCACTGTCTGTGATTGATTGCAATTGCTGATATTTTCTGCATCAATTCTGATTCAGCGTGTAAGTTGTGTG
>JANCIO010000200.1:0-60585 GCA_027604855.1 Psilocybe subaeruginosa
TATGATTACCAGTTCATAACGTAGACGAGCGTCTACAATGCATTTTGGGTGTTCATAACACCCGATAGGATTCTCCATGATTTACTGATGTCAAGTGAGTCATAACAGTATTGATGAGAGTCAGAGTCTGATACCTAATCAAGGGGGTACCAGGATTTCAGCCCATGACCCAAGGTAGGGGGGGGGAGTTCAGCATGGCTTAAAAATTTTTAATAAAAGTACTTCAAAAATCTATGTTTGACGCTCTGTAGCAACAGCAGATGCATCCACTGCACCTCTAACATGGTCAGGACAGTTAATGAGCTACATTCAAAGATATTCCAGTTAGAGAGGCAGGTTTCACAAAATGTACACCTTTTGTCTGTCTTTTTTTGTTCAGCCTGAGCATACATGGGCAAAGAAAAGATAAAAGGTGTATTGTCTTCGTATTTTAAAGCATAAATGTACCTGTTCAACCTGTTGAACAATCTGCAAGTGTTCCTCCAACTGGTAGGTTCTTTGTCAATTTTCATTAGTCAATATATTCAATCATTTTTGGCTTGTAGCTTCTGGATCAACAATGATAGCAACAGACTTGTACACCTTAGTCACAACAAATCATACAGAATTCACAGTGGATGGGCTTCCAACATGTCGAGGACATGCTCAAAGAACTTGTGACATGGCAGAGATATACACCTGCATCTGTGGCAAAGTAGACTTCTTGGGTACGTTGTCAGTGTTACCTTTCAATTCATTCATTTTATTTACCATTGTATCACTAACACTGCTATTGCGTACAGTTTCATTTAGCTTGCTTCAACTATAGTTGTCCTCCAAAAAAGTGGCACTGCAAAAACCATGAACGCACATCAAAGTGTGCATGTATGGGTTAAATGGTTGTTCATTGGATAGAACTACATGAATAAGGCAATCCTGCACTGTAAAGTACTTCATCTGTCTATGTTTTGCTTGGAATACCCAATACCATTATGTTTTTCTTGGAATATCACAGACATATCTGCTTTTGGCCATGGGGAGGGGGGGGTCCACGATGCCTTAAAAAAATAAATCTACCCCATGTGGTTTCTGAAATCCTGGTACCCCCTTGTACCTAATCAAGAGTATGAGTCAGCATGAGAATGAGTCAAGTAGAAGTGATCACATGATGCTGTCCATCATGTGATATGTTAAGGTTTATATAAGAAAATGAAAAGAATTGAAAGGGAAAAGAAAAGATGAAGAAAAATAAGGCATTCATAACACATATGATTACACATCCAGAGGTAGCAGCAGATGTTGCTCATACTTTAAAGAAACTTCATCCAGACAGAAAATGCTGAAAATGCTTCATAAAGGACTGTCCTGAGGAAAACAACAAAAGTTCTGTCCTAATGTGTGTGCCTTGTGTAAAAAGTAAAAAATGTACAGGAAGGAATAGCCAATATGGGGATTAATGAACCATGCAAAAATCAAGATGGAAAATAATGTATGACAGTAATAGTAGCTGCTTAATTAGTAGGATTTTTGTAGTAATGAATTTTCCAAACATATTGCAATTTATTTGGTGGGAATTGAACAAGAAATGAGTGAGATATAATTATATTAAGAAATTCTCCCTTTTTTTTTTCTTTTCTCTTTCCTTTTTTGGACATTATTTATCAGCGCCCACAAACATGATTACCTTGCCGTCACTTTCACCCAACCACACGGAATCACAGATTCCGCCCCCCTCAAATCATCTGACTCCCGTGAAAGCTCTAAACTCGCCGATTACGAAGTTCAAGTTCAACGTTCAGGCCTCGGTCTCACTCGTGACACATCAGTCATCCTAGAAAGATATTAAAATTACTTGTGTAACATATTTAGACATTACCACCAGGGATCTTCAAGAAAAATATAAAAGAAATCCATTCCGCTTTAAAGAGTGTGGGTCGATCGTACAGCGTGTAAGTACGGCAGAATTAAATAGTATGACACATGCTTTTAGTTTCCAACAGCTGTCACAAGCGGTTGAATGGGAGGATGAGAGCGAGAGTGAGAGTGGTCTCCACGACGGTTATGTCAGGAAACACCAAACAGTCGGCGAAGAAGAGTGTGAGACAGAAGGAGTGGCATAGGTTGAGAGAGATCGTCGAAGGTTCCTGCGACAAACAGACAAAAAGACGTACACGTAGATAAGTAGTGAAAAGATGAAGCTAATAGGGTTATAATTGGCCATATTCAGCGCAGGGGGGGTAAAGTAAGCTAGAGGACAGAACAGGAATATGAAGTTGAAGCGAGGTCGTGTAGGGAATTTGTGTATGCAAACGACGCGACTATGCGCTGGGTGGTATCGAAGAGTCAAGAACGGACCGAAGTTCATTCCGACTTGGGAAGAGGAGGTGGTGGTCCAGGAGGAGCAATTGAGTTAGGGTCAAAGCCGGCACGGAAAGGCGTGAACGGCTTCATATCCAGCGCACCAGCACCTGAGGAGGGTTTGTTGAGTGATGCAGACGACGACGACCCGTTCAACTTGGGTATCTCGCCATTAATGCGCGACAGCCGCGCATCCTCCTCCTGGGTCTCCTTGATATACTCCACAGGAGGACGCGGCATGAGAGGCGGCGGCGTCGTAGGCGTTGTCACAGACCCGGCCACACCATTGGCGGACGAGTTCCCGTTGGTCTGAGTCTGAGTTACGACCGGGGCCGGTCGATTGCCCGAGTCTCTCGCTTCGTATTTGGCGCGTAGCAGAGCCTTTTCTTCCGCGGCTGTTAGCACTTTTGTTGGGGAAGCGGCAGGGGGGACTGGGGCGGGTCGGAACCCTGATGCATTGGCACCTGGGCTACGAGGCAGGGCGGACGAGCCACCAGTGTTGGCTGGGGGAGAAGCAGTGACGTTGTTGGACCGCGGAGGTGGCAGCACAGGTTGAGCATTAGCGTTATCTCTGGCTTCGAACTTCCTTCTCAGCGCTTCTTTCTCTTCCAACGCATTGGCGTACTGTCCTGGGAGAGGGGCGGGAGGTTGCCTCGAAGCAGGTGCAGGCGCGGGTGTTGGTGCTGAGTAAGCTGCGGGCGGCGGAGGAGATGGATTGGCCTGGCGGGCAGCATCTTGTGCTTCGTACGCGCGACGGAGGCGTTCCTTCTCAGAAAGATGGGCCATAATGTTGCTTCCTCCCGCCGCCGAGTCGAACGGTGGCGGAGCATCCGCAGGAGGAGGCGCGGAGGATTGCGCAGGCGCACCACGAGAGGCAGGGAAGAGCGATTCGTACGCGATCGGCCCGCTGTTGGCAGGAGGCGCGACGGGGTCATCAGCCGACGTGTTCTGCGTCCTGTCAACCGCCCGTCTGGCTTCTTCGTATCTCCTCAATGCGGCCTTCTCCTGTTCCGCGGTCTGGTATTGTGGGACAGTTTTGGCTGTACTGGCAGAAGCGCTGCCGCCGGCCTGGCCTGATGCTGCTGAGCGAGCATTGATAGCCTGGGCATAGAGTGCAGCACCGGTAGATTGTTTCGATCCACTGCCGGACGATGTCTTGGGATCGGAGTCGTTCCTGGTGTGATTGGATCCACCTCCTAGAGCATTTGCGGGCTGCACACCTTGGTTGCGTTGGACGGCTGCCTGGGCTTGCTGGAAGAGACGTTTTTCTTCTTCAGCTGAAAGCCATGCATTTTTTGTGGGAGTTGATGTTGCAGGTGCTGTTGGGCCTCGGTTGGCAGGGGTGGTAATCGCTTGAGGCGGAGGAGAAGCTCGAAGCAAAGCAGGTGGCTGCGTAGAGATTAGTCAGAGATTTGGGAACAGGAGATTTTGAAGAGGACGTACTGGTGCAGCTGCCTCTCCTTGAACATGGGCCACTTTAGCTCTCGCCTGTTCATACAGAAGCTTCTCCTCTTCTGCTGTCGGCCATTGCTTGGCTGGCTGTGCAGTAGACCCTGAGCCTGAACCCGAGCCGGATCCTTGCCCTTGTTGAGCGCTGCGCTGCCTATTCACGTTGGCCTGAGGCACTTCTGCATTCTTGACCATGAACCGGCTGGCAGTACTAGACGATCCAGCTGTACGTCCAGTTG
The DNA here is from genome assembly GCA_027604855.1 of Psilocybe subaeruginosa. NCBI lineage: Eukaryota > Fungi > Basidiomycota > Agaricomycetes > Agaricales > Agrocybaceae > Psilocybe > Psilocybe subaeruginosa. The sequence goes on from JANCIO010000200.1 coordinate 4,026, forward strand.
AGGACGCGAGAACAGGAGCAGGTGTCGCGACTGAGCCGGTAGTGCTAGGGGCAGTCGATATGACCGGCCTGGAGTTGGCGTTCGACCCGAATTCGTCGACGAGTCCGTTGCCTGGTCTTCCGAGACCGTATCCGGTTCCGTAATTTGAGTCGTCTGCAAGGGTAGATGAAGTAGCTGGGAGGGTGTTGTAGGCCGACGATGAGGCATTCCGGGTATGGCCGTAGCCGCCGTCGTTGGTGGGACGATTCAATGGAAGTGTGGCGGCAGGAGGGTCAGCCCGCCCGCGAACTGGGTCGATTCGAGTGATAGGAGCTGCGCCTGGTATGGTTGGAGGAAGAAGAGATAGACTAGGTGCTGGTCCGATCCGACTAGAGGACAGAAATAAAGTTAGTGAAGTGTGCAAGGGTTGAGCTGGAATATATTTACTTGATGGCTTCCTGTGACACATGTCTAAAAGAGACAGATTAGAACCGCACGTGTGTTTTTGGCCTATCAAAAGAGAGACGGAGACGGACCTTTGCCAGTTAGATATAATAACAGGGAGGTCCATCACAAGGTGTGCCCCAGTTCCCATGAGGGCTTTGATGCAAAGTGTATAGGTGATATCGATGTGCCTGGCGGCATTTAACGACGTTGTCGTATGATCTGGCTGAATCATACAGCTGAGTTCCGACGTGTGCGCTGTCCCCCCATAGAGAGTGGCGTTCACGCCCACTTTGGTCTCGGCGATGTTGACCTGTCTCACTTGGGGTGCGTTCTTCTTCCCTGCTGTGTGAACACCTGCGCGGAACACGGTCGCCTCTCTCAACGTCATCTCGAATCCTCGTAGGATCACAGTGTGCAAGCTGTCGGACTTGACAGTTGCCACGACAGATACTCTATCTCCTGGCCCAAAACACGTATTTTTGCGTTCGATTATGAGATTGACGCCTTCTTGGGCTAGATGTCGGGTTTCGGGTTGTTGGTAAACTGGCCAGGTGGAGTGCAGCTCATGCTTGTCGATGATGATAGGTGCTATAGTGGAAGCTACGACCGATTTGGCTTTACGCAGGAATCCTCTTCAGATAGGAAGATTAATTGGAATGCATGACGATGAGTCTTTGCGACTCACTTTTTACCCTTCGTGCACACACTTGCTACAAGCTCGTACCCAATGCCAGCTGCGCGAGATGAGCGTTAAGTAGAAGAACCATGAAACAGCACTCTCACCTTTGCCATCGAGGGCTATGGTGGGCGGTATCGACTCAGGTATACGAATAGAGAAAGGAAAATCTTGCTGATTACCACAAAACCAAATAAGATTCCAAAAATGCAAGCAACGTGTAACCTTGTCACTCACTGAGCGCAGTAGACCGTATTCATCAGATGTGCTCCATAGATTGACCGGGCTAGGGCCAACGAAGTCATAAAACGTGTTTGCCGGTCCTCCGCCTGGCAGCGTCTCGACCTTGCGCAGCTCAACGCGCACCCACTTCGCCTTGACTCCCTGTGGCGTAACCCGGACCTCAATAGCCTACAGATACCTCGTCAGTTGACTCAAACCTCCATCAAGCATAAAATGAGTACATACACCCCTCACTGAAGCCTGCGGTCTGTCCTGACCAGGAGGTATACCAGGGTACCCTGTAGCCCAACAAAGTCGTTAGTTTTGCACATTGCCAGACGTGGATGCCGCCCAAGATAAAGAAGGGTGCATACCAGTCACGAAGTCGACATTTGGTGGTGGCTGTAGGTTTCTGCATAGAAACACATGATAAGGACTTCTAAGAAGCTCAAAAGACACTATTGCCGACCGAAACTCACAATTTAACCTGGGACATTTGCTAGCGGAGGCGCCAAAATGCCACGGAGGGATGTGGGTAAGAGTAAGAGGTGAAGCTGGGGACTGTGTGGCAATGTCCAAGGCCCGACTGGCAGCTCCTTGATGTCCGACCGACCGTTGCAGCCGGAGGCGCTTAGGTTTCTGATGCGGCTGTGTTTACCCCTGATATGTGGTTCGAAACACTTAGACGATATCAAGTATCAATTACACTTCAAGATGAGATGAAATTATGAATGTCAGGAGATAGGACAGGAAAGTTGAGTTTAGAGCTACATACAGCTCGAAAGCTCGGTGTTAAACTTCTTGCTAGAAACTGCTAGAAGCCAACGACAGCTGGGCAGAATCTGAGAAGAGGATGCCCGTAACCAAATAATTGAATGATTACAACTCAAATGCCATGAACGGTCTCTAATGTTTGCAAGGGTAGCTGGCGTATCCGCTATCGATGTCACGCAGCTTGCGCCCATCATCCGCTAAGATGACGAGCAAGTGAGCAGTAAGGACGGGTTGAGGACGAGAGCTATATTTTTGATTGTTTAGAAAATGAGATCCTAACGAGAACATCGTACCTTTGGTTTATGTGGGGACATTGAAACTATCCTAAGATATTCCGCGCTACAACCTTTCCATCATATGAAAAGCTTGAGCTGCTTTCCTCAGTCAGTAGATCAGCAGTAGAGATGTGCTGTCGAATCTATACATGCGGCATCCAATGGGTCATGATCGAGATCCACGACATGGCCCAAGCCTTCCTCGCTGTGAAACCGCATACGATCTGATACGGTGTAAAGGTTATGTCGAGTCGAGAACAAAGAAAGTTAACGTTAAGCAAGTGAATTTTGCCTCGCAAATAGGCGTTAAAATATTGATATCTTGATATTTGAAGCTCCGCAAATTGAAGAAGTGGCCTGTTCCAACTTTGACGATTTACGGACAAGACGTTCAAACGACGATGTCTTTCTGATTTCTTCCCCGCTCACAGCTATAATATCTCATTTCTCTTTACTTCTTAATTTTCCGACCTTTAGTCTATTTCAGACCCAATTCTTACATGTCCCACTGATACCACTTCAAAACCCTGCCTATGACATTCAACTCATTCAACTGTTATTTCGCGTTTACATTAACAGCACCGACCCCTTATGCTCTCCCATCACAATCAAATCGCAATCCAATTGCTCAGCTACAAAAATATTTTTTCAAGGAACCTTCAAGCTTGTCTGCAACGCTATGTTCATTCTGACTTCATTGCTATTCCCTGAGCGTTGGTATCATCCATGTGTTTCCTGGCAGCGGGTTGAAGACGGAAAACTGCCGCAGCGATGTCCCACTTCCCAATCACAAAGAAGATATTCTTCATGTTCTCCAACACCATCCGGACTGAGGAAGTACCACGCCTACTTACTTATGGCAAAATTGCAGATGCTATATGCTCCAATTCAACACACCAACTTTTATCGATAGAAGGTCTAGAAACTACTCGGCGACATTTCCGAATTGCTATATATCCACAACTAGTGTTGTTGGCAAAACGTCGCCATTTCGCCTCGCCGGCGATCGCCAGGTGGCGATCGCCACATGGCGATACTCGCCGGCCAAAACAGCCTGGCGAAAGGTGGCGACAAATATTAAATATTCGTGTTGATTATTTGTTTGTTTTGTGATCGTTCATCAATGGTTTCCATCAAACACATCGAACTCCGCTATATGCCGACAAGAAGCCGGTCTGCGTCTTGATTTTGTTGGATACACTCCGCCGACATGCCGTCTTGTGGTGGCTGTGGCACCCAGCAGACGACTTTATTCTCGAGTACTTCAAAAAGTCGGTAAGATCAATCAGAAAACCTGTCGTTGAAAAGTGTAATTCCTGTACTGTCCAGACAGCATACCAGTTATGTAGCATAAACATATTTATTTAATGGTTTTTGCTTTGTTTCTACTTAGTTATGCTCAAAAACAACAAAGACTATCTCAAAGTTTACGTAATAATGAGTTTCGCCAATCGCCAAGTATCGCCACTTTCCCACGCCAGGGGTATCGCCTCGCCGGCGAATGGCGAATGCTCCGGGGAGTATTGCCATCCACACTATCCACAACCGGAGGCCAAGGAGACTCAGCCGCCCAAACTAGGATATCTTTCCACACAAATTTCGGAAAATTTCGCGAAATACACACAGACCCATATGCAATCACCTGCGTGCGGACCTTCTATGCCGCATTTGGCATGATTTCCACCCGCAAAAAGTGGGTGAAGGGATCTCTTGGATCAACCATCAGCGAAACCAAGATATCTCTTGTTTACACCCAGCGCAGGGACCTATACTTGAGTTATCGCCACTGGGAACTTGAGCGAGGGAAAACCAGGCTTCCCAGGGTCGGGATTGGAGGAACCTGGTTTCTTTCCCATCTCTAGGCGAGCGGTTGATTCTTTGCTTCTCTCCCCGTCCATCGTCTGTCCATCAGGGTCATGTAAAGTTACTGCGACCTTACGATCGTTTTCACCCTTACAAGGATATCTTCACCCACGTTGAATCAACGTTCTCAAGAGCATTGAAGTCGGCTTATCACTCTTTTTTTGCTTCCTGTTCGAGGGCTCTTGCTCCACGCGATGGCCGCCGCAGTGGATTACACTGAAGATTCGTTTAAATGGCTTTCCGTTGAGCAAGGCGTAGCCTTCTTGTATTGTACGTGGAATTTCAAATGATTCGGACTTGATTAACACACTCGATCCAAAGTATCAACTGCCGTATGCGTCGTCTACGACCACAGTGAGTTTTTAAATAACTTCGCTACAGGAATTACGTTTCCCACCTATCTATCTTAGTCACAACTCTAGATGAAGAGGTAAGCACATGACACCTGTGTACTGAATCTTTCCGGGTGCTCATTCTTCAATAATCGTACATAAAAGATCGACCTGGTTTGGGTAAGCCTCCATCATCCGTCTCCCCGCTTTGATGCGTCGTTAATCGATTGTCACGACCACAGCACAGACCCAAGTGGTCTATGGTCCAGTTCTTATTTTTTATCGTGCGTCTCTGGTATGCCTAGGGTCACCATATTCTCAAATTATATCCTTGCTAGAATCGTTATGTCGGTGACATATCACAGATGTTCGTGTTTTTTTAGCCGCTGCCCGCATTGAGATTATCACTGATGTGGCTTACTATGTTCGATCTACAGATACGCTGCCTATTGTAAGTGTATACCACTCAGTTCCCTTTTGAATGATGATAACTGATTTTGTGGAAAGCAATGGCGAGACACATCATAGAGCGCTCCCCTCAGACCAAGGTATGTCTCTACCGTCCAGCATGCCATTCAGCTTTCTCAATTCGTCATTATCACCTCGACTTTTGTATTGCACAATTATAGAGGTGAGTAGTCATACATTCAGAGTCTGGGATTAAGCTAACCATCGTCCCGTTTAGCTGTATGCACATATTTTTTCTGCTCCTCTGCTCGTCGACTGACCATCTCTAGGCCATTCATTCAATATTGCATTCGGTTATCTGGTAACTATTGTTCTGTGCTCTATGCAGGGTAAGCTATTAACCCTGCACACTACATACTTTAGACAATGGTCGACTGACCTTCATTTTTTTTTTCTAAATGCTATAGGTATAATGATATACCGCGTATCAAGCATGTACAACCACAGCCGCAAAATCATCGCCCTCTTCGCAACCGCTGCCTTCATCGAGGCTGTCTCCGTGATCTCCATTCAGACAGCGGCGTATAAAGCAAATGCTCGTCAGTTAGATTTTTTTTCATGAACGCTGTCTCTCCTCGGTTCTTAACAACGCATTCTTTCTCCTTTACCTCCTCTCAGCTATACCGGATCCTGCCCCTGGGGTCTTCCTATGTGCCCAGAAGACGTTTCCCTACTGGATGTACACATTATGGATACCCATCATTGGCTTTGAATCACTCGTTCTAGGTCTCTCAGCGTCGCTGGGCATGAAATACTACAAGACAGTCAGGGCCCTCGCAAACATCCAACTAGACCCCGACCTCAAACTTGACTCACTCGCATACATCCTTTTGCGGGACAGCATCACATTTCCCTTCATGTACGTGGCTCAGTAGCACCTTCCTGCCCTTCTTCTTTTGGAAGAGCCATAAGCTAATCTACCCCATCTTATTATGATAGCTGTGTCTCTGCATGCATCCTCAACATTGTTGTGTGGATATACCTTCCAGTGAGCCACTGTCATCCGATCTGATATCCACCAGTGCCCCTGACTGTCCAAATTCTTATTACAACAGCATGCCTACATCCAACTAGCCTTTGGGATAGCATCCTTTTGCCCATGTGTCCTCGGCCCCCGCCTGATCCTCAACCTCCGCGAAGCATACTACGAACCATTCAATCGTGAATGCACCGACAGTGATCTGCAACCAGGTGGCCCCCATGCACCGGGGCGCAGGCGATTTGCTGCCACCACAGACTCAGAGTCGCCAGTGGAGGACGGGCTTGTCATCGTAACGGACTCGTATGGTAAATAATAATATATTTATCGCCCCTATAACCACTTTATCTAGTATATTATACAATGTATGTATGCTGTTGCTTATATTTCTGTACTACTACATGCTTTCGCTATGCTTTTCACTTGCTTTTTTCATTGTTTTATACATAGAGATATCAGTTTTTATTCCCATTCAATCGTCTTATTCCTGCATGCAATTAAGCGCTGGAGGCTGAGAGAAACCCACATTATCTGTCACTGCTCCTGTTCTCCAACGACTCGCGTCTATACAAATGGACATACCGCTGACAGAAAGGCTTCATAAAAATCTTCCGTGAGGGAGGCACACTTTATCAGATGAGATGTTTTACATACCATTAACACCAATAGCCAAGCTATTATTTGAGCATACGTACAACAGAAAAGACAGATAGCAAACGGCACTGAAATAATATGTTGGCCCGAAAAACATAAGAGTTAAAATGGGGTTCAAGAAAGGTAACAGTAGCATGACCAAGTTTCTATACGGCTGTTAGAAACTAGTCAAGAAAAAAAGAAGAACATCACAGTCTGCGACAGGTCAGCAAACGAGGATCATATTGTTATTTATTAGAAGAATTCGAGTTGGATTCGAGACTCCATGAACAAAGGAAACATACAAAGACTGTTTGTGGTGATCTTCGCTCATCAGGTCGAAGTGCTATGCGCACGAGGAACAACTGCGAGACAACCAGTTCGAGGGTGAAAATAAAATTTAACCACTGACAAATAATTTATATGATAACTCGCCCAGCTTCGACATCTTTCTGGAAGCTAGCTTACAATTTCTCATGAAACGTTATCCCGACGTGTGAGTGATAGAACTCTTCCAATGGGTCCGAAATTTGCGACAGGAAAAGGATAACCTTTGGAAGGGGTTCCTCTGAGAACAGGTAAACTGCAGATTCGGGGAGCGAATCCATGGCCGACGTCGAGCGTCGTCGACAATCCAGCGTATTAAAGATAATATAAATCCTGCTTCGTCCAAAGGCGGTGCTTTGGAGCGCACTTGCATGTTGCGCCAGTGCTGAAAATTAAACGGGGTTTGACCGAACATGGATATAGTAAGATACCAAGAGACAATGTCAGTCGGTCGATGATATACGTCTCTACGAGTGGTTGGCAAAATGAGATATGCAGATGCTGAAGTTGGGAGACGTAGAATATGATAGGTACGAGGATACTTTGCAGTGGTATAGCTCGATTTCAGACGCAGATTACGGATTGCAGTTTCATAACAGAGCCCAATGGAATGAATGAAACACAATGGGCCAGGATATTCATCTATTTTTCCGAACAGTGGCGAGAACCGGAAGTCGAGATCGGGATCCTTGTTTCCAAATTGATGTAGAACCCAAGGAAAGATGCCTTGGGGACCATCTAGAAATGTTGATATGTCAACGAAGATATAAACTGACTTCAGCAGAGGAAGTGAAGTCAGAGGGGATTATGTAGTACAAATTCTGAGCGGCGGCAGTAAAGCTTCGAACAAGGTGATGTGAGGGAACCCGGAACCGTGAGCACAATTCCTCACGCCTCGTGCTCGGGGATTCTGGTGGCCAATATCTCCAAACTAGAGAGCCCGTAGAGCTGCTGGATCGACGTGGTAAAGATATAAACTAATCATAACCAGAATCTGCATCTTCAAACAGATAGGAAAGAAATGTTCGAATCTGAATTGGCCAGATCGACAACGACTTCGCGGACTCTATGGGCAAGGTCAGGTCGACTGAGAAGCGTCCTCAGCAGCAGCAAGCGTACTCGCGGAATGCACTGAAGGTTCGCTGCGGGCATCATCGGTGGATAGCGGTCGAATATGATCTCCGACGACGAGGACGCATGTTCGGGAAAGCAGATTATATATAAGACGCATGTACAGCAGGGGCTCTATCACTTCACGGATAGTATGGCAAACAAGTGACAAGGCGCTCAACCCAACCTATGATGTGATGTAAAGAGACTAAAATGGAAGCAGATCGGATCCCTCCATAAAGACATCCCGAATATCCTTCATAGCGGGCGGAGGAAGCAAAAACTTGCCCACTGCATGAATGAGCTCAACTAGAAGGTTTATCATGACCTGGAGTCTTCGAGGCGTCTCTAGACGAGACATCATCCCAAGTGGTCAGTGCAATAGAAGGTAAATTCTGGAAGTATGTGTGGGCATTGGTTGGAAGCAGGTTTAGTTCAAGTTCAGGTTTGACGCCGAGAGCGGGTTTTAAGAGTCACGGTGATAGATTACATAAGCACTCCCTCCCTTCCACTAGTGACCCAACAGTGACCTCCATCTTGCTCGACGACGAACCATGGTAGTTCCTCAGACTGACGTTGTCGGCAACGATGCTGACAGCTCGAAAGGCAAGGTCAATGGCAAGACCATAAAGTCTAAAAACCAACTGCGACGGTTGAAGCAGAAGCAGAAGAAGCAGGCAGTACGTATATTTTCCCCATGATATAACTCTCAATCCAATGTTCGTGTTCAGGAACACAATAAAGATGCGACTTATGACGAATCTGCCACGGAAAGCGAACGGGATGATGACAGGCCGTCCAATGTTGAGTACGTGTCTGAACAGTTGGATCTCAACGACGCCGGCCTTGAAGCGTTTTCCGACGTATTTGCTCGCTTCCAGCTTCCTTCTGAAGAATATTCAGTACGTGTTGTTTTCCTGGCGCTCAGGATGTGCTCTGACACTGACTCTCTTTGCAGCAGGGTAGAACCTCGGACACCAATAACAAAGGAGAAATTATCTACTCCGATGACGATATGGCGTCCGAAGGCGACTCGGACGCCGAGGTCAAGCCTCTATCTAAGAAAAAGGCGCGAAAAATGGCGCGATTAACTGTTGCTGAACTCAAGCAGCTTGTCAAGAAGCCCGAAGTTGTCGAATGGACGGATGTCACTGCGGCGGACCCTCGGCTATTGTTGCACCTCAAGTCTTACAGAAACACGGTTCCTATCCCAATTCATTGGAGTGCGAAGCGTGATTACCTGCAAGGCAAAAGAGGTATCGAGAAGCCACCATTTCAGCTGCCAGCATATATTGCGGACACAGGGATTGCGACGATGCGTGATGCGGTCAAGGAGAAAGAGGCGAACATGAGTCTCAAGGCGAAGACAAGGGAACGTGTGCAGCCCAAGATGGGTAAAGTGGATATTGACTACCAAAAGCTACATGACGCCTTTTTCAAGTTCCAGACGAAGCCGCCTGTGACGGGCTTCGGAGAGATGTATTACGAAGGAAAAGAATTCGAGACGTCGTTAAAAGAAAAACGGCCGGGAGACCTTTCACCAGAGCTCGTGGAGGCGCTGTCCATTCCTCCTCTAGCACCACCACCGTGGCTGATCAGCATGCAACGATTTGGTCCTCCTCCAAGCTACCCAACACTACGGATACCTGGTCTGAACGCACCTATTCCCGAAGGGTAAGCTTATCGTTTAATTCCCCTCTACATCATTAACATTCTTTTCAGTGCCCAGTGGGGTTTCCATCCAGGTGGATGGGGTAAACCTCCTCTTGATGAATACAATCGACCACTTTATGGTGATGTTTTCGGTGTGCTGCCAAAAGCTGGTGAATCTGGAGTGAGTCAATGCTTTTGCAATTATTGCTCAACCACTCATTTAGTATTAGGCTGGGGAACCCATTGCGAAAGAATTGTGGGGAGAACTGGAACCAGAAGAAGGTCCGTCACCTTTTATTACTTATCGTATCGACTTTGCTCACAATTTCCGACCCAACAGAAGACGAAGAGTCTGAAGAATCCGAGGAAGGGTCCGACGATGAGGAGTCGGGAGAGCCAACTCCTGCAGACGGCATGCAGACGCCGTCGGGAATGGAGACACCGTCAGGCATGACGAGTATTGTGTCGACTGTCGCCGGCGGACTGGAGACGCCCGATTTCCTGGAGCTGAGGAAAGGAAGGTCTGTTTCGGAGGCTATGGAGTCGTCCGGGCCGAGGTCGCTGTACCAGGTTGTGCCAGAGAAACAGACGTCAGTACGCGGTCTCATGGGGAGCGAGCGTGGATACGATGTCAGCGCCGTCGCTGGTGCCCCTATACCCGTCCTGGGAGACGAGCGCGGGACAAAGGTACGCTTCCTAATATCCTTATTCACTCCAACCGGTGTACTAATATGTTTGGTTTTCAGAGAAAGGCAAATGGCGTGGACGTGTCACTGGACGCTGCAGAGCTCGAAGGCCTATCGGAAGAGGAGCTGCGCCGCAAATACGACACACACGCGCGCGGCAGTGCCGGTGTCCCTGGAAGCAGTCGCGGAGAGGACTTCTCGGACATGGTGGCCAAAGAAATGGCGAAGAAGAAGCAGAAAATGGACAGAGAGAAAGACGGCAAGAAGGGCGGCAAGGAGTTCAAGTTTTAGAGATGCCCGATCGTTTGCTAGTTTTTTCTTATGTGTTGCGTACCTGGTCAGACTCTGAATCCCGTCTCAGAAAAATTCTTGTAACATCTTTCAAACATTTTTTTCCTTTCCTTTTCTCTCTATTCAGTGCCGTTGTACGCTCAAATAATACCTCTGAGTTCACCCATGTGCTTACTAAAACGTACTCGTATCACATGACTCGTACCTACTTATACTCGGCATGTACCTCCGTTTCTACCTGGTTTTATGCATCCATCTTCCCCTTTTCATCTGTCCCCCCTCTCCTCCTGGGTCTTCTCCTAACAGCTATTGCCAGTATGAAATTAAAGAATCTGATATGTTACTACCATTTCATCTTGTAACTTGGTTTCTAACAAAATACTTGCAGAGTACCTGCTCTATCTTGCGACAATCGTCGAGAACTTTGTAGAGAATGATGCAAGAATGACGGGCATCAAGAACAATAGGGCGTTTCACAGTCGCATTTCTGGCCGTTTTTGAGTCATTCTTCAATGCCTTTTTTGATTGAAAAATCATAAAAATAAAAACGACACCCTTGTGAAACTCCCGGAACAGCTTCATTTTTTCTAAAAATAGCTGAACAGTGGGGTGCACGAAAAAAAGCGAAAAAAAGTGAAAAACGAACGAAAAATGATGTAAGAGGATAGGAGCTATTTTTGCATAGTTGAAAAAACAAACGCCAAAAAAAAGCTGAAAATGGCCACAAAACGGGATCATGAAACCCTCTAATGCAAGAATGACGTCGGAATGGTGGCTATCGAGAACTGAACGTTTGAACAATGATAAGTGGTGAGACATGTTTAAGTAATCTACCTGTGACTCTTAAGGCGCTCGGCGTTAAAATCGATTTTCAACTTGCTTCCAACCAACTTCCAACCCAATTCCAACTATTGTCCACACATACTAGAGCTTTACTGCAGATCTATCTGCTACTGACTACTTGGACAATGTCTCGTCGGGGGACGCCTCAAAGATACCAGGGCATGGAAGACCTTCCAGTTGAGCTGATTCGTGCAGTGGGCGAGTTTTTGCTCCCTCCGCCCCTTACGAAGGATATTCGAGAGGCCTTCATGCAGGGAGAGAATTCATATCTGCCTCTACACTCTCTATACCTCACATCACAGGCATCACTGAGTGCATTGTCGCTCGTTTGCCATACTATCCGTGAAGTGATAGAACCCCTGCTGTACAGGCGTGTTTTAATCAACTTTCCCCAATGTACCTTAATGACAATGGAGTTCATAATGAACGGCTATCAAACAATGGTGCCAGATGGGAACATCCTACGCTTGCTGCTGCGGACGCTTCTCAGTCGTCCCGACCTTGCCCATAGAGTCCGCGAAGTCGTCGTCGATCTGGCCAACTCAGACTACGTTGCAAAGGCCACAAAGGATGAAATAATTGCCAACTTCGAACGTTTCTTTCCTATCTGTTCGAAGATGCGGATTCTGGTCATGAATAATCTATATCTTTACCACGTCTATCCAGCAGCTCTCCAGGCTCTCCCCAGTTTGAAGATATTGGCCACCAGGACCTCCCCGAGCACAACGTGTGATCAATTGTGCTCACGCTTCCCTCAACTTAACTCGTTCGAGATTCACTGCCGTCGCTCAGAATTTTGTATTACACAACCCCCTCCGACTTCACTTCCTCCGCTGAAGTCAATTTATGTCCTCATTGACCTGTCATCATCTCAAGAATATCCAGATATATTTGTTTGGGTTCTGCAGCGATTTGGAAACAAGGTTCCCGACCTCGATTTCCAGTTCTCGCCACTGTCCAGACAAATATCTGAATATCCCGACCCATTGGGTTTCCTTCATTCCACTGGGCTTTCTTGTGGAACTGCAATCCGTAATCTGCATTTGAAGTCCAGCTACACCATTGCAAACTATCCTCATACCCATGATGTTCTACGCCATCTCCCCCAACTTGAGCATCTGCATATCTCATTTTGCCAATCACTCACAGAAACATACATCCTCGAGCGGGTGCCATTGTCTCTTCGGTATCTTACTATATCCATGTTCGGTCAAACCCCGTTTAATCGTACGGACTGGTTCGAAATGCGACTCGGACCAGACTCAAAAGCACCGCCTTTGGACGAAGCAGGATTTATACTATCCCTAATACGCTGCTTGTCGAAGACGTTCGACGTCGGCCATGGATCCGCTCCTCGAATCTGCGGTGTGGCTGTTCTCAGAGGAACCCCTTCCGAAATTTATCCTTTTCGTGTCGCGGATTTCGGACCATTGGAAGAGTTCTGTCTCTCACGCGTCGGGATAACGTTTCATGAGAAATTGCAAGCCAGCTTCCCGAAAGATGTCGAAGCTGGGCGAGGTGTCGTACAGATTATCTGTCAGTCTACACTTTCTTTTCGGTTTTACCTATCAAGCTGATCGTGCCATAGTTGTGCCTCGTGTGCATAGCACTTCAATATGATGACCACGAATGGTCTTTTCATGTTTTCTTGGTCTATGGAGTTTGGATAGATGAATCTTTCTAGTGAATTGCAACACGTCTTTCTTTGGCTGACCCGTCATAGTGGTTTCTTTTCTATGCTTTACCTCAGAATGAAATCGATTACTGTCTCGACTTTGCACCGGCGCCGAGGACTGTCTAATCAGATGTTTTCGGAAGTGTAAACCTATCACAGAGTGGCAGCAGCGCACAACCCCTCCAAGAGCTTGATCTGCCTTTGATTGACGCCTGTCGTTGGCTATCTTTACAGTGTGTGCACCACTGGTAGGGATGATTAGGCGCCTATCTCAAAATCTATTTATAACGCGCATATATGAAACTGTATAGAGCTTTTTATACAGCTATTCTGAATACAATATGTGGTTAAAATAAATTAATGCAAAGCAAGGGGAAATGAAGATCAATCTACGGGCTCATAAATGATGTCGTCTTGGAAGGCGTACCTCCGTTCTCAAGTCTGCGTGAAGGAATGCTGTGCCACATACAGACGACCCTGGACTGATTGGAAGGTTCAGTTTCCCTTCAATCTTTGTTCCATTGCTGAAATTTAGTGTTACTTTGTGAGGTCCCACTGTGCCTTCTATCGTTTTGGTCGCTGAGAGGTCCTCCTCCCTTTCGTGTGCGAGAACGGCGGCACTGGATTTGCAGTGAAGGACACTTCCAACAAAGCTTCCTACGTCGGTGTACCAACCTCCCTTAAATCACATTTCCATTGAAAAACTGGAGTGAACGTCATCGTATCCAATACGTCCATTTAATGCTGTTGTGCCTGGTAAACTGTCCTGGCTTTCAATGACGAGTGTACCAATGGAACTTCGAAATGGTGGTAGACTAAGATCTTATGGATTTGGATGGCGATGTTCAGCGAAGAAGCCTTTTGCTATTATGATATTAATTTTCTGCTTCATCGGTTAATCAACCTTGAGGTGAACAGTGTTATTGACCATTTTTTGAACCTCACTTAATCGTAGATAAGAGATTCTGGAAGGGATTTCTCTTCAGGAGAAACACTGAACTGAAATATTCATACTCCAAGTGAGATATAGAAGATACGAAATCTACTTGCTGTTCCTCAAACTAGGGACGTTGAGAATGACCGAGACTTACTGCAGGCCATGTTAGTTGCCATCGCCTCATAATGGGGAAGTAATCACAGCAGTGCTATTGAGCATTAGACGTAGGATTTTGGACGAAAGAGAAACGTATCAACAGCAGTACCAAAGTTTCAACGTTAACCTGAGTATCGGATGCCTACTCTGACGCCCAAGTTATTTGCCCCGCCATCGGCATTTCGGTAGGAAAAGCCACAGGAAAAGTCCCCTTAATCTTAACATCTTCCTCTGTCAGGAAGTTGAACGTAGATTTTACCACAACACCCGCTACATTTCTGGTAGTCGTTAAGGAATCCGGATCCTTACAGGTCAAGATCGCCTTTTTACTTTGTAACGGTGGCATGGCACTGGATAAAAACCGGCCTGAACCATAGATAGGTACGTCGTTGAAGACGAAGGCGAGGCTGAAGTTTATTCGTCTGTGGACAAGACTGTACCCTTCGCTGTAGGCATTTTTTGTTATCCTAAGAGTTATTGATTAAATGACCGGATATTCCAACAAAAAATCAACTACATACGTTGTGTTCAGATGTTGAAGATACCGGTGGAGTATAAGCAGCAGTTTTCGCCTTATGTACACTTGGAATGATCATAGATTTGAACCTACAAGCATTTTTGTTGCTTATATGAATTTTTGACTTGCAGCGGGAAGGAAAGGAGAGCATTCAACAAAGGAGGTTCCGAAGAGGGAGACTTGAAACCTCTTTAACATTGCTCTGCTGGCTGGGCAATGTTCTCGATAACAAGTCGCTAAGCATGCTGTCGTCTGTTGGCAGATGATAATAATTGAAGAATAAAAATAAGAATCGAGGTACGGAGCCTTGCAGAGGTTGACGCCTCGAATGAGCGAAAGGGACAAAAATGTTTACCTTGTGCGCAGCAACGAACGAGATCAGTCGGAGTCATCTTCTGAGACCTCATCAGAGTCGACCTCCATCTCATCGACCTCCTCCATCCGAATGCCTGCAACGCTGCCATACGGGATCTTATCCTTTACCCACCGACCCCACAGCACATCCACTCTACACAGGCCGGAGGATGTCCCAGCAGCGACCAGCCCGGACGAGGCTAGTCCATTCCCGTTGTTCCATGCAACGCGGTGCACGCCCACTTCTCTAGGCCAAGCACCTGTGCTGGGAGGAAAGCCTCGTCCGTCCTGCTTAGCCTTTCCTTTGGAGGCCCGTGTGACTGTCGGGCGATCAATCGACTCCTATTCGAGGACAAGAGATATTAATTGATATTCATATGTATGTGTAATCGGAGTAGAAATCACCTGTGGAAGGAAGTGGTCCAGCATGCGATACTCTTTTGTATTGCGGCTGTAGTCCATTTGAAAGATTTTATGCACGAAGAAAGGCTGTCGGTCCAGGTGAGAAAACGAATCAACTGGCACGTCAAGTATAAGGGACCACGTACAACAGAGCCACCTCTTCTCGTCGATCTCAGCATGTTGGTCGTGGAAAACGTCCCGTCAGAAGCACCGACAGCCAATTGCGGATGAAAGTCCGACGCATGCACACTCTGCATGATACAAAAAAGCTTAATCTATGCAAGATCTGTACGAAGCCACATGTCTTACCCAAACGGGACCCAGTGGTTCGAATAGAGAATGCCCCCTTCCCAACATACTGGGAGAAGCGGAATAGGCTTTGACCGTGTTTTCGTGGTCCATGGTAATCGGTCCACCTGCGAAAGGCGAATATGCGAGTGCATTTATGACATCTCCAGCGCTGTAAGCTATCATTAACTTTCAAGTCGATCGATATGAACTTACCTCTGGTACGGTTCATGACCGATCCGTGACCCTCTCGGATATCCGTCAGGCATTCCATACCATCGTACCCGGCGCTGGCAATAACGGTTGGATCTTGATCGATGGCAGGGGTTCCGGAGGGTGAGTACGGAGGTGCCTTGATCCAGCCCAAGGCGCGGACAGCAGATTGATGGACAGAGAGGTGATAGGTGGGAAGAAGATCGACTATTGTTGACTGATCTGTGCAATGTCGATCAGACAGGTATCCCGAAGTAAAGAGAAGGACAGCTTACTGAAGATACCGAAAGACTTGAGTGCTGGTCCAATGTTGTAGACTGTAATGACACCTGGAACACGGCGTTAGACGTGATCGATTGTTCGTCGTAAATTTTGTATGCACCATTGGTCATTCCTATAGCTATTACTTCACTGTTTGCCCAATCAAAGGTCCAACAACATGTTTCTTCGAGTTCGATGCGTAGTATGGGATGGGGTAATCTGACTGCAACCAAGGTTGAGAAAGACGAATTTAGTTGATAAATGTGGCTTACCACAGACTGGAGGCCGATTGTCGCCCTCGAGCGACGCAAAATTCGACGGATCGGGAACAAGAAAGACCGAGAATGAACCATCTTCGAACGTTCCTCCGAGGAGACCTAACTTCTTTCCCTGGGTCATGTCACCTTGCTGAAACAAAATGAACAAGTTGACTTGAGAATGATCGATGGCTATTTACCAAATCATGAGAAGGAAGTGGGCACCATTTTAGATCGTAAGCAGGTCCTGTATCCAAGCAGAGCACCATTTCGCACTTCATTCGACCGTCATCCGTCGATTTGGAAGCAGGCTGAAGGCTTGCCAACGACCATATCTGAACACAAGAATATGACGGTCGAGCTACCTTTCTGCCTATGTCGGGGGAATGGGAATGTGAAGGAAAGGGGGCGACGGCCAGATATTGCTTGTACGAGCGAGCTATCCAGACGTCAATGACATCATGGATTCAAGGAAGAGAGGCTTTACCTGGTCTGTCTCCGGCATGTATTGGGCACCAGTCCATACCCCAAACGGGAGCTCCGGCGTTGAAAACGAGTGCCTTGCTTTGTGGAAAATATTTTGCTTGATAAACGATGAGCATGAAGCCATAAATGGGGAAGTGAACGCGTACACATAGGAAAAGATTCAAACATATGCATATCTTGCCGCGTTTGATTCTTTATTGGTCCGAAGTAGCAAGGAAGAGCTGGAGGTGGTTGTAGGTTCCCCTCTTCTGTAGTGACATCGTCTGTGGGCAAATATGGAGCTGCATCTCTAAATGAATCAAAATCACGCCAAAGGAGCAAGAACAGGGAAGAAAACACACTCTATGCTCATAACATGCAGATCGTGCCCGGCTTTTACGTTCGAGTATACCCTAGGTCTACGGCTGGCTTCCGTGTCCGTGTCGTTTCCCGTCGTTATAGCCTCTTTGTACCACCCTCTATCTTCCGCCAAATCCCATAAAGGCCCAGAGCCAATGTTGTAGCCCCACGACTTGTTAACGCGGTCAGAAATTTTCGAGTTTTCGGTAACGCCATTTGTGAGGGATATAGATGGGGCACCGAAGAGGTGCGGAGGAGAGATAAGGCGTTCAACGCGTCCTGCGCGTGAATACAGTGGTACAGCTCGATGCCGGTGGTGGACGCTCGGAGCCGGAAGCGCATACATCTGCCTTTTCGCTGTTGGAGGGCCCACAGATACAATGGCCTCTGCTTTTGCTTTCCCTTTCGCCTTTGCAGATGGTTTCTTTTGCTTCACGACCACCGGTGTCGGTTTGGGTGCCTCCTCGTCCTCTTCTTCGTCCATGATCTCGTCCACTTCTACTACCTCCTCGTCCTCAACTTCCTCTTCATTTTCGTTCGCGTTCAGAGCATTTGTATCCTTCCCTGAGATAAAGTCGCTTTCGCTGTTGTGCTCTTCCAGTGTTGCAATAGCCGATGAAGACGCAACCTGGTTCTCGTTTTCGTCCTCCGAATCAAATCTTGCCAAAGTCGCATAGTTTGTTTTAGACCTTCTTGGTCTTAGTTGTCGACCCATGATGACTCCAGACCACTTTTAATGAAATGGTTTATTAAATGAGATCGAAACAATGTGCTCCGAGTACGATGTAGATGAAAGAGTGTCCTAGGTCACCGTGGTTGACACCAACAGCGGCCAATTAATCAACGTCCAACGCCGACGGTGATCAACAAACACAAATCTTATCTTATCTTCACATTTTCTTAACACCGGCCCGGCGAAATTCCAGCCCTGAGCCATTCACATTTACTAAGCCACAATATAGAGGCACGATGGAGGTACGTTGTTGCATTCCTTGACCACAACCGTTTACTAATGAGCAAGCTACCTAGTCATACAAAAGCCGTTGTTCTCCAAGAATCGAAGGTTCCAAGGACGCCGCTGTACCATGAGGCACCTGTGGTTAAACGGCCTCTTTCCCCGCCAAAACCAGGGGAAGTTGTAATCAAAATGGGGGCAGTAGCATTCAACCATAAGGATGTCAGTTCATCTATTCTTCAGCTACGCTATGCCGGCATGTAACGCCGTCCAACGGTTATGTTTAATTAGGTGTGGATCCGAAAAGGACAATATCCAAGTATCGAAATCGGTGCTGTCTTTGGCGGAGACGGTGCAGGTAAGTTGAAAGCATAGAATAAGCACTTCTCTCAAACATTCATATGTAATCCAACCTGACACTCTTCTGGCACTACTAGGAACTGTGATCGCATCGGGTATTCCAAATGACCCCTTGCTTAATAAACGCGTCTTCTTGACCCCGTCAAGGGGCTGGGAGAAGGATCCTCACGCCCCAGAGTCAAAGTATGCATTCCATCGCTTCTCTGTGCTCACATTAAACCCAGCATATCATGACCCGCAAATACAACGTGTCTTGAAGCAATACTGACTTCATGTGCATAGATTTGGCATCTTGGGAGGTGGCGCTTATCCCCCAATTGGCACCTTCGCAGAGCACGTCGTTGTTGAGCGGGATCAAGTCATCCCGACTCCTGAACATCTCGATGACGTCCATATAGCCGCATGGCCCATCGGCGGCGTAACAGCCTGGAGGTCAGTATTAACTTCAGCAAAATCTATCTTAGCTTCACTGCAGTCATCTGAACTCCCAAATACGAACGACTCTTTAGAGCTGTCGCAGTTAACGCACAGGTCGAAAAGGGACAGAACATTCTTATCACGGGGATTGGAGGCGGCGTCGCTCTTTTAGCGATGCAAATATGCCTAGCTAAGGGAGCAAATGTCTATGTGACCAGTGGAAACGAAGCAAAGATCCAAAAAGCCATATCTCTCGGCGCCAGAGGCGGCGCGAACTACAAGGAAAGTAAGTAATACACCCTCCTTCCCTCGTCCAAAATAAGAGGCGGCCAATCTAAAGTTTGCACCCATCAAGAAAACTGGCCTGCACAGATAGGCATCCTGCTTGCCAAACAGAAGAAAGGAGCCATGCTCGACGCGATTATAGATTCCGCAGGGGGGGATATCTTTGGGCAAGCCGGGAAAATACTCAAACAAGGCGGCCGTGTGGTCTGTTATGGGATGTAAGCCTCTTCTCCCGAGCTTCAGGACCCAACACAAAACAATGGGCAGCGCATCTATTGCCCCTCTTTCTCCAAAGATAAAATCAAAAACATTGCGCATATGCTATGCCATGCCATCTAATCCACATATCAAAACACGCTAATAATATTAACACCCCGACAGGACGGCAAGCCCCAAAATAACGCTGACAATGCGGCAAGTTCTCGCAAACCAGCAATTGCTTGGTACGTACTCTGAAACGCACCCACCGCCCATCCCATCCCATGATCCAATCATCACAATTCGCTCCGTATATTCTCCTTCTTCTCTCCGTTTTTTAAAGTTCCTGCGAACGCCGAACATTCAAAAATATTTTAACTGACCCCTAATGAATGCATATATGTATATGCGTGTGTAGGTTCTACCATGGGGTCTCACAAGGACTTGAAGGACGCCACAGACTTCATTGCGAAGCACCGCATCGTCCCTATCGTATCGCATGTTCTCGATGGTCTCGAATCAGCTGAAGAAGGGTTTGAATTAATAAAACGAGGGGATCAGTTTGGGAAAGTCGTCATAAAGTTGAGCCAGAGAGATACCCAGGCGAAACTCTAGATCTCGGGGGCAGGACTGGACTGGACTGAAGTCACATATGAATGCATCCTAACCCATTCATTTACGAAGGTTACCGTGGCTGATGCATTCTACAGGCTTCGAGTCTTCGATGTATTGCATTGAGAGCGTCTCGCGATGTGCTCGGTGGCATCCTGGCAATTGTGTTAGATGAAACGGAACATGTAAACATTAATTTAATTCACGGGTGGATACATTAAATACGACCATCCTTCGATAGTCCAAGGGCGTCACATCTATCGTAAAAAATTCAACTGCTAGCCCAAAAGGAACGACAGACAAAGACAAAGTCCAGGAAAAAACACCCAAAAACCCCTGAAGACAAAAAAGAAAGAACTTTGGTACAGTTTGAGTAATGAGTAAAGACAGCGTGCTAAGGAGTCCGATAAATTAGGTTTTCAAAGGCGCTTTAAGAGTACAATGAGAGGCGAAAACACAATCCGCGAACCCGAGAAAAACGAGCGTGGTTGTCAGAAGGGAATGAATGTATCGTTACTGGATTGTCCGATTGCATGGGACGAGACGGAGAAATTGTCTAAGAAGAAATTAAGTAAAGTTCGACGATAGCGCGCACGAGAAGCTCTTGAGTGAGTGAAAGGGTTGAAGATTGTAATCTCTTCTAATAAGAGAAAATCATCAACCATGGGTTGAGAACAATCTAGGAAAGTAGATAGGGAATCAGTTTCTCCGTCTTCGTGATATATAGACAAATGCGCACAGGTACGAGAATGTGGCACCCAACAACGAGCGAAAGCGGAATTACGAGCGCGTAGTTCCATCCTGCAATCTGCCATTCGAACGGCACAAGATCCGTTGTAAAGATGATCATCATCGCAATGCACGCGAAGCAGATAATGAAGGAAAGCTTGAAGCGCTGCCAAATGCGGGGCACTATTATTCGGGTGAAATTAATTAATTAAGATATGTTTGGCAAAAAGTAGGGAGGCTATCTTTAACACACCTTCAATCCAGAACGACGACAGCTCGACTTCCTTTCCAGTCGAACCCCATGTCCTAGAAAGAAGAGGATCGTTATCAGCAAAAAAGCAAATGTGGCACCGCCATGACTCCCTCAAAGGGTTGTTCATGTCACTTACATATTGTATGAGAACAGATGTGCCAAGAGTGCGGTGGACAGATGGATACTCATTCCCCCAAAGAAGAACAGGCTGCAACCATGATACCAAGGACAAGACGTATCACCCAGTCAGTCAGGCGTTCACAAATATCACAACACCCCCTAAAATAGAAACAACGACTCACAAGAATGGGATCCATCGCAGGTTCTCAAATATGGCCGCAAAGACGTTGGCCTGACCCAATCGGTATTCCAAGAGTGTGTAGCCGACATTTCCAACTCCGGGGAACACAACCGTGCAAGCTAAAAGAATCTCGAAGCTGTGAAGATAGAATCGATCGAGCTGGGGTGCGAGGCCGAGAAGCAGGTAATTGAGGATTGAGCCGACAGTAGCGGCAGCGATACCATCTAAAATTAAAAGGGTGCGAAGGAGAAAGAGAGGCCGTGAGTCAGTTGAATTGAACGATGGAAGGATAAGGCGAAATTCGACGTCGTGGGGTGTTCGTATGAACGACTTGTCACGGCGTGATCGGAGAACTCAAACAAAATAGGAAATTGTTTCTCACAGTACGAGAACATATCTGGATAAAAATAGACCAAGAGATTGAGTTATAATCAGTAAAAAGCTATCTTCGATAGTACCCAAAAAGAACAGCACATACAGGCCATCATCCCGATCTTGTAGTGAACGGGTGCAGCAGACCAAACGAATCCTCGGAGCTGGGGGCTGATTGGACCGCAATTCCACCACTTGATCAGTGGGTTAAAAATAATTTCATTGCAGCCTGTAAGAAAAAAAAGAAACAAATGTGAACTTCACGACATTCAAGACCTCGGGAAGGAGAAAGAGAGCAACATACCATAGGCATATTTTTGCCATCTCGCAAGTTCATCCACAATTGTGAGGGAAACGCCTTCTTTAAAGCCTCCATTCGAATACGTCGCCCAGCGCAGATTGTAGCCCTTGAGGAGCAGCCTAAGCGCCAAATCGAAGTCCTCCGAGACGTTTGCCTCGGACCATTGTTTCTTCTTTCCATCAGCGGGATCGATAAATGCAGCATCTTGAACAGCAGACCATCGTAGGAACGCGTTGTGGCCGACGAAAGGCGCGACCTCTCCGTTCGCGCAACCGAGCGAGATACATTTGTTGATACGCCGTGTGAAGTGAGTGATACCGTTTTCAAAGTAGTGGTGCGCGACCTGCATGACATCTAAAACACGAGATGAGTACCTTGTTCCCGTGATGAACCAACGCGTGTAATGCACGTACCGGACTCATGCTGAATGATAGCACAATCCGGCGACTCGAACATCTCTCTGGCGGCATCTCGGAAACAATCCTCAGGAACGATGGTGTCCGCATCGATGATCAGAATGATTTCGCCAACCCTCAGTGACTTTCCATTGGCACACCACGGCCTGAACTTGTTGTCCGACTCGGCGTAGAGCTCTTCTTGTGCCATTTTCATGGCCCTGTCTTCGAGGCATTCCTCTGCGGTGTCGTCGGCGCCTTCGGCCTCGAGTTGGGCGAGGAACTTCTCGAGTTTCAATGAAAGAGCTGTAAGAGAAGAAGTCAACTTCAGTATTGTTGGGTGACAAAAGCGGTCGATTAAGATCGCACCTAAGCCGTAGTTCATGCTTCAGTAAAAGAAAGGAGAGTCAATACGATGTATCGATCAAGAAAGAGGTGTTCGACGCGTACTTGCTAGCTTTCTTGAACTTTCCAGCCCGCTTGAAGCCATCAGGTGCTGAGGAGTGACCAGGGCGAGCCGTCCATCCAATATTGTGATTCGCGTAAAAGGCGAGGCGTTCTTTGCGATCAGCTTCTGAGATGAGTTGCAGTCCATCGTCGCAGATGAAAATAGCAGAAGTACCGCCTATAAAGTCGTAAGATTAATTGAGGGTAAATTCAGATTGTTTCGCAAATCGTCATACCTTGTCGAGCGTATGTCTGCATGGCCTTTTTCACAGAGTATACCGAAGGAGCGCTAGCTCAACAAAGTCAGTACAACAGGAAATGAGTATTTAAAAATAGACAGGCAACTGACATGGTCAATTCTAGACTTTCTTTGTAGACAGGCAGCTGGATCGTGATGTGCGGCAAGTTCTTATCAACCTCCGGATTAGGATCTGGCTTGACCGCTGAGTAGTACATCGAGTTTTCGTGGTACTGCGCAACGGGCCCTAGGCTAAATGGGGTGCCCAGTCACAGTCAGCCTCGTTGTCATTGGGCAGAAATATTTTAGGAGAAGACGACGCACATGAGGCATATGTTTCCAATGAGCTGGAGGCAGAAGAACTGGAGAGACAGATCGTGTGAGTTGAGGTTGAACGAACGAATGATGATGATGATGATGATGATGATGTAGACAGGAAAGGCAACGTACGATTGATACACAGAAGATGACGGGCAGCGTAGCGACTAAAGCGAAGCGGGTCGCATCTCCGTCCAGAGCAAATTCCTCGAGGAGAACAGCACAACCAGCAGTCATAAAATCTGTACATCCAAACAAAAAACAAAAATAATAACAAGAAAAAAGGGGGAACATAGCAAAATTAGAACTGGAGCCCATTGCGTCACGAGGAAAAGGTACGCACAGGCGGACATCGCAGCGCCCATTCCAGCGTAAATCGGGCCTATCAGGACGAGCTTCCTTTCCTTTCGCTTCCCACCCTTCTCCGGATCAGAGCTTGAGCTGGTGCTACTGCCAGTGGAGGCTGAACGGGGTTGCAGCCTCCAGCTCCACCAGGAACGTTTCGCTGGCGTAGAAGCGTCCGCAAGCGTAATAGCACTGGCAGGCTGTACTGCTTCTTCCGGCTCGGGCTTGACTTCATCCACACGCACGCTGGTGACCGCGGCCTTTTCGTTGAGTGCCGTCTGCGACCCGTCGGGCGATACAACGGAGATAGTAGTCGGAGATGCGGAGGACACTGAGGGCGTGGGGCGGTGCGAGACGGTACGCGTGCGCCAGATGTGCTTAATCAGCTTCTCCTCGAACTCTTTGCAGAGCGGGAGAATGGTCTCTAGGTTGTAGCTCCAGAGAACGACGGCACGCTCGTCGCGCTAGTACGGAACGGATGTTAGGTACTGTTAATAATAGCAAGGGGCGTGTGTCCTTACGATAAAAGCGCCGCATTGATCTTTCTCGGCGGAAGGCAACATATCGATGCTGTCGAGAATTTGGATGCGAGTGTTGTTATCGATGTAGAGACAGTCATCGTCCGGCCCACTGAGCGATGGGTTGTGAGAAATCAGAACATAAGTCGATCGAAAGAGACACGAACATTTTGCGAATTGCGGCCTGGACGGAGGTGTTGCGAATCTTCACTGCGACCACCGGGTTCAGCTTGCGCACGGCAGCTTCAAAAGGAATCAAAGCTGGATTTTCGTATGGAAATACACGAAAGAATCCATTGTCGACGCGCAAGGCAACGCCTGTTGAGACTGTTTCCTCGAGAGGCATGAACCAGTTCTCCTGCTGCGTGCTCTCATCTAAAATAAAATGCGACTATTAATTGGATCATATACCAGAGAAGAAAAAGAAACCGACAAATTTTATGAAGCCACGCATCCCAGAGGTCATAGTCACTGTTGTAAATGGTGACGGGTGCTGACATTTTAGTAGGGATATTCCTGGTTAGTGTATAAGGATTAAAGAAGGTGGCGAGTGGGCTGTAGAAAAATTATGACGAGTGGCACTGTAGGAATACGGAACAGCAGCAGCCGTCTCGCAGGGGTACAAGAACGGGGCCAAGTTGAGGGATTTCGGTCGATATGGACTTTATACATGCTTCTTCCCAAGCTGTAACTCAAGTTGCAATCGGATACAGAGTTTAGACAGCTCAGACGTGACATCGGCATTAACAAAATCATCAGTGACACTTGTGACATTCTCTTAGATTTTATTACTGCACTTGCTTGCTTTGGTTTTGATGACTTGTCTTTCTGTTTCTGTCATCCAGTTCGCCGTACATACATTCTCGTTTGCGCATGTATCTCCAGTCTTCTTGTTCCTGTTCCTTGCTTATCTTTGCAATGTTCCCTCCGAGATCCCACCCTACCACCGCTGCTGCTTGTATTCCGAAATGACACTTTCTTGTTCACATCGTGTTTATCCTTGATGTCTGCTTCTCGCATCGGAATGTCTATCTTTGCCTCGAGATCTTTCCTCACGCACGGAGGTCCCTCATTTGACATGGTTGGCATATTTATCAGTACCTCAAAGTATGCTTGCTGTCCAATTTGTCCGTTGTCAGTCGTTGCCGACGATGGCCCGACTACGAACAGCTTTAGGTGCGCTGTTGCTGCTTGTCGCAATACCGTATCGTAATTAGAGCTTAATGTATCGATCATATGTAGATCCCATAGGGTCTCAAATGACTTTGAGGAATGGGGGTCAGCAAAGCAAATGGCCTCAGTAACGCCCTTATTCCGGTATGCTAGGAACACTCTGCCTGGGACCCATCTGTCGTCGCTTTCGAGAGAACATGTGGAATTGATACGATCTCAATCGCCTGGCTGTGGCAAATCGGGAACAGACAATCGTCTGTTATTTTTATTTTATTTTTCACATCTGCAGAAGGCCTGCTTCGGGATACAGCTTTTCGTGACAGCGTGTGCGTCCGAAGTTGATAAAGTTCACACAGAAATGAATCCCATCTTGCTCCGCAGAAGCTTTTCTGTCCGTGACTGCAAGCTGCAGGCGGCATACGCGTTTCGGCCACCATATTTCCCCCTTGCCATCCCCGATCGAAAAGAAGGAAGAGAGGCTTACAAGCCAGCGTTTTCACGTAAAACGTTGATGTGCCAGTACAAGGTCTAGACATTCTTCCAGTCAAACCTTGAATCCACATTGGTCGTTCATACTCCCACCCAGCTAACCTGTTATCAATCGCCCCTTAACAAACAAATCCATATTTTATTTTGTGTATGTGCGCTGCTGCAATCTATCTCAAATCACGGAACAATACGCTCACCCTTGTCACCGGCCCTCCCAAACTTACTTGTACAAACGGGTTGACATATGTCCTCCTAGTCTCCTGCCCCATCTGCCCTGTTTGCTCTTTTTTCAGTTCTCCCCCCGCGGGTCTTATAAAACTCTTCATACTTTGAATCAAGTACACCCCTTGCGACCTGCGAGCTGTCCACACTCCTTTAGACATGTCCAATACCAGCAGCAGCAGTATTAGAGAGAAGGACGCTGCCCGTCCTGTAATGGCCCACAGTTCAGGGACAGAGACCCGTCCGAACACTGCCGCGTCTGACCCCTTCGCCTCCCCCTTCTCCAGCCGCGCCCCCTCGATCCACCACCAACCACCTAGCCCAAGCTCCTCCAAAGTCTCCTTCCCAGACTCGAGCTTCAGTGGTCCCCGCCGATCGATCCTCAGCCAATCTAGCTTTGGAACGCCTGCGTTCTCGTCTGCAGTCTCCAGCGCATCGCGCCTGTCTGCCATCGCCCTCGCAAACCCACCCCCGGTCCCAAGTAATAATGCACCCAAGGCCAAATTCCCACGGATGAAATCGCACATGCTCGCAGAAGGCGCGGAGGTCTCCAAACCGTGGACGGCCAAGAAGAACCCGCGGGCCGTCTTCTCGTATTGGATTGTGTACTTCATCATCTTCCTCGGTGTGGCAGGCGGCGCAGTCCAGTGCTACTTCACCTGGAGAAACGTCGCGCTGGACAGGGCGCCGCTGTGCATGGTCCTGGACGAGAACTTTGACAACGAGGACGCGGTGTTTGGCCCAAACGGGACGTTCTTCAGAGAGGTAAATATGGACGGGTTTGGGTAAGTCCTATCTTTTTCCTTTTTCCGTCTATCACCATTCCCATCAAACAACCTCTCCACCCCGCCGGCGGCGAGTGGGTCACAGTTAGCGCCCCTATCCAACTTTGCTCACCTCACTGTTCTATTTTTAGAAACGGAGAATTCGAGATGACCACGTCGTCGCGCAACAACTCCTTCGTCAAAGACGGCATGCTCTACATCGTGCCCACCCTGACAGCAGACAACATAGGGATGGACGCAGTGATGGACGGGACCGTGTACAACATCACCGACTGCACGTTCAACATCACGCGCCCGGACAACGGCTTCATCGTACAGGACGGCATCAGGCAGTTCGACTGGCCCAGCTACTTACGCTCGTGTAGCGCCGTGAGCAATGCCACCGCAGGGACCGTTATTAACCCCGTGCAGAGTGCACGCCTCACTACCCAGAAAAGCGCAAGCATCCGTTTCGGGAGGGTGGAGATCAAAGCAAAAATGCCGAATGGGTAAGAGCTGCCCTTTTTTGTTTGATTTGGCGATGTGCTGATTGCTTTGATTTACTATTATCAGTGACTGGGTAAGCGCCTCCTCATAGTATAGCCTGAAGTTTCCTCTCATAATATGCTCTCTAGATGTGGCCTGCAATGTGGATGCTTCCAAGAGACAGCGTATACGGCGCTTGGCCTCTAAGCGGTAATTATAATTCAATATAATACTCAATACAGATATATTGACCTTGGAAATACATTCAAGGTGAAATCGACATCGTCGAGTCGCGCGGGAATGGGATACGTTACACCGCACAGTAAGTCCGCATATCTAAATCTACCCTACAACGTCAACAACTCCCACTCCAACCGGCACTTATGACTGTTGAACAGCGGCTCCAACTTCGTACAAGGCGCATTGAATTGGGGCCCTGCACCCAGCCTGAACGGCGTGTCCAAATCCTACAGCTGGTGGACGGACAAGCGCAAGTCCTTTGCGTCCGATTTCCATACCTACGTGCTTGAATGGACGCCCGACTTCCTGTAAGTCTTCTTTCTTTCTTTCTTGCTCGGCAACTTGACTAACACATGTATCCTCGTCGCACAGCCGGATATCAGTCGACACGCGGCTGCACACTCTTCTCGACATGCGGTTTAACGAGCCGTTCTTCAAGCGCGGCCAGTTCCCGGACGTCGTATTCAACGGCTCGAGTCTCGTCGCTTTGCAGAACCCATGGATAAACGGAACGAACGCAACTCCTTTCGACCAAGGTATGTCCTTGTCCTTGTGTCCCATTGTTACTATCATTATCCCATTCTCTCCTCTGCTCGCATCCGTGCACGCAGTGCTGTGCTGTCATTATATTTGGGACTCTCATCTAACTCCGCCTTGTTTTATGATATCTACAGAATTCTACCTCATTCTGAACGTCGGTGTGGGTTCCACGACGGGATGGTTCCCCGAAGGACAAGGCGACAAACCATGGCTTGATCGTGCTCAAAGTGCGTATCTCCATTATCCCTTTCCCCATTTCCTTCAATACGAAAGCTCGAGTGTAATCTAATTACCCTCTCTACCCTTTTCTACTTAGATCCTCCACACGACTTCGCAGCAGCTCTCGCGAAATGGTACCCTACGTGGCCTTCTAACGTCGAAGACCGTGCAATGATAGTGTACGTCCCTTTCGCCCTTCTCACTCATTCTCACTTTTTCTCACTCGTGTCTTGCTTTGACTTTGACTTTACGCTTCTTTCCTTGTTTCCTTCCCCTTCCCCTTGATCCTGAACCTGGACTCTCTCGAACGACTGATCGGCCCTCACTCTTCGCTCCGGAAATAACCTGTTCTACAGTGATTATGTTAAGATGTGGAAACACTGCTGAGACCTAACCGACGTTGGCGGAACACATAAATTCGACTATTTTATTAAGTAATCTCACTTTACCCACTTACCTTCCCCTTCCCCTCACTCGCGTAATGACTTCTATTTAAAACAACCTTCCATTCCTTTTCCCGGTGTGTTTGCTTTGCTCTCTTTCTTGGGAGGAACCGTATTTGTTTGCTTTTCTTTTATTTCTATTCTTGGGTAGCGTATATAGGTGGAAAGAACCATTCAAAGGCCGTGAATGGTTTTTTCTTCAATTGGACGCTTTGTAGTGTACGATACTCAACTCCATGTCATTCATACATAGCATACAGTCATATTGTTTTATTAATTATCATCGACCACTCAGGCTTACCATTTCATCGCATCCACGATATGTCAAAGCCAAACTTGTAATCAAAATTTAAACATTCTGTGTGAAGCCGTTCTAATTTTAGGATCTTCCGGGTTTGCCATCGATCAGAAACAGCTTTTGCCATCAGGATTTACAGAGGACAGGAGAAAGCACAAGGACAGGGATAATCCTCCCATCCTATCCAAGCACTTGGGCAGCACTTGGGTTTTCCCAACATCACGAAAGTTATCTATATTCTATTAGTGAACCGTCCGACTATCTGGACTCGCATTCTGCCACCGATACATGTCACAGTTTAACGGCAAGTATAATAATGAACAGCAGTAGGAAACGACAGAACTTACTTAGATCAATGCCAACTTTATCAGACCTCAGCAACTGTTCATTAAAATATTCGGGGCATCGCCGCACACTGCAGAGAGGGGAAGAGGAAGAGCAACATCGACATCACGGGACAGATTCGATTCCGGTGAGAAACATAGAGCAATCAACCGCACTGGCAGCGCTCGCAATGGTCCTTGTGCATTGATTAGCCGATGAACAGCTCGCGAGAAGCGAGCAAATCATGAACGGCCTCGTAGTCCGTAATCCGTCAAAATTAAAAAATTAAGCAGAATGACAATCGCGCAAGGCACGACAAAGCGCACGCGAAAAAATAATTGCGATGATCTTCTTCCGGTCCCTGATGTTCCTTGCTAGTAAGCGAGATGCTGCACGCATTGGCAGTACGTATGTATACCTGGTGAGTACATAGTACTAATGTACACATGCATAGTACACAGTATCCGAGACGCGTTGTTCGCATATCTGCCTGTCTGGTCTGCCAGTTGCATCCCTGACAAGGGTCTGGACGGATGGATGGCAGATGATTCAACATGATGCGAAAAGCAAGGAAATGTCCTCTGTGCATTTGAATGAGTGAGAGGATAGCACTTTGAAAGGAATATCTAGACAGAACTTACGAACACGAAACGTTCTGATATGTCATATATACACAAGCAAACGTTCGATGTCTTCCTGCCCGCTGATAAAGAGAAGCGGAACCTGAGCCTAGAAATTGACTGTCAATCCACGGAATCGGGAGAAGAGACATGTCTTGGACTCCCGAGCTATGCTTTGATCAGCGGGAGAATTTGGAAGAAGGCCTAAGTATATCTCAGCGACAGCTACAAGACAGAATGCTGTGAGCCTGATATAATGATCAAAAAATGAAGCTTGATGGGATATGCACATAAGCCTATGACTTCGGGCAGTCATGGCTTCATGGGAGAGTCGTCCTATGTGACATGCTGTAGAGCAGAGCACGAATGTCCAAGTAAAATGGTAAGTAACATTGATTATTAAATGATAAGCTAAAGAGCGTGTGCAGGAGGGACATCTGCGATATTAATGATTGTCCCGTCATCACAAATGACACGGAAACGGACTGCCAAAGCAAAAAAAAAAAAAAACGATGAGAAACTCGACCATACTACTTAAGGATCGACAAAACTCACGGACGGTAAATGGTATCCCTTTTTCTTTTCGTATGCTTGTGAAATACAAGGTCCCGGAGCCTGTAAGTGTACGATCAATATCCCAGTCCAGAAATAAATCTGAAATGCTGGCCAGCGGAAC
Source organism: Psilocybe subaeruginosa (assembly GCA_027604855.1). NCBI lineage: Eukaryota > Fungi > Basidiomycota > Agaricomycetes > Agaricales > Agrocybaceae > Psilocybe > Psilocybe subaeruginosa. The sequence continues at coordinate 35,007 of JANCIO010000200.1, forward strand.
AACGAACCTTTTGACCCCCTAACTCTGAAGCTCACGTCGATATTGCCTTGCAGTTGGCTAATCTGATGTAGCGCAATGAAACGTTAGAACTTTCCTCCGACGTGCATAGAAAGAACGAGCTCCTCCTCCACATGGTTCTCGCCAGGCAGGAAAAACATAACTCACCCGTCCCTTCACATGAGGATCGCCATTCAGATACCACTCCGGCTGTGGCCTGATGGCCTCACCAAGAACCTCCCGTAATTGAGGATCTGCCTTCAAAGCGCGCACGATACTTCGAAATACGGAACTCGAAAGCTTTTCTTGGTTCGTAGCGAAGGTCATAAACGCAGCCCAGCCGGATACACCTGTAATCAGCAAACCCAGCGCGATTGGCCATTTTGACTGGTAATAGCAGTTAAGATTTCCAGACACAAGGACGCAATAGCCAGCTTTGTTCTCACCTGAACCCTCGGAAGCTCTCTGAACGGTGGGTGTTTCGCGTAATATGGGCGAGGCCTTGAAGTGTCCGAGAAAGTCTCAATCATAGGTTGCGATGTCGGCGGTGGTGGTCTTGGAAGTTCTGTAGAAAAGCATCTTGCTGATATTCTTGCTAGGATACGTGTAGATGATATCCTTGAGCCCGCCATCCGTAGTGCAGACATTGTAGAGAGGTATATGAACCAGATAAATAGTAGGAGGTCGCTGAAATGCCGGTCTTCACTCGGAAAGCGCGTTTTCGGCTTTCCGTCACGGTCCGGTCACAAAGATGCCGACAAATTCATGTGCTTGTCCAGTTAGAATCTTATCTTATCCCAGGAGTTGAAGTTGGTTGGAGGGTTGCAATCACCACTGCCTGCAAGAAGTGAACATGGATTCTCAATCCATATTAAAAGACTACTATACTTGATACACGAGTACGACAGTAAAAGTACAAATTGTCCGATACATCCAGTTTAAATCGTTACAGTTTCTTCCCTATTCCGACGCCTTGTGCTGTGACGATCCCTTCCTTCTCAAAATACTTCGAGATAGAGAAAGGACGTTCGATATAGAGTCCTTTCCTTTATTAGACGCGGAACGACGCGGCAAGATGTTCTGGTTCGACATGCGTCGCTCAGACAAATTGGTCTGAACCCTCTGCATTTCTACTCCGTTCTCTTCCGTTGCAAAGTCGAATCCTCGATCGACGGAGACAAGCCCCGTCGACATATCCGTCCTGCTTGCAGACCGAACATCCATGGAAGGCCGAGGGAATCTGCGCTCCAAGGTGACAACGCTACTGGCGCGGGAATCGCGGCGCGAAACCCTGGATGGCCTGCGCTGGAGGGCAGAAAGTTCGGGAGCAGGCTGATTAGGGCGCGAGAAGGACGAAAAGTCGCAATGTGGGTATAATTTTTGAAGGTATTTGAATGTTTCCAAGTCTCCAGGCTGGACGTTGGATCTCCAGAATTTGTACAGGAAGCGAGGGGCGAGGGCAAGAGTAAATGTTACAGGGATTCCTAGCCAGAAGTATGCCGATGTGAAAAGATAGAAATAGTTGCCGTATAGCATTGTAACAGCATAACCAGGTGAAACAAGAGAATAAATAATCTGAAAAAGAATGGTTGTCTGTAAGAGAAATGCTTTAAGGGATTTAGAAAGCACTAAAACGCACCGTGAAAGCCCATTGCACCACAATACCAATAAAGATAGCAAATACAAGCCACCAAGTCCAAGCAGTACCGCTGAAACCAGTGAAAATGTTAGCGACGAGTACGGCCGAGAGGGCCATAGTCTACGTGGACGGTCAGAATGAGAATGGTTAAACTTGGTTTGTACACAACGCACAGTTGAGAATTCATGGAGATAGACATCATATCCATCCTTTCTTGACGAAGTAGAAGTGTAGGAGTATAGAAGGATGAAAAAGATTAGAGCGGACTTGAGAAAATGAGTGGCATTAGCGGACAGTAAAAGACCGAAATGGCAAAAAATACCTGGACAATTCCGTCCATTACGTGGATCATGAAAGATCTGAGGTTGAACCAAGTACCCTCGCGACCGTATCGATACAGTTCCGGGACCTCCATCAAAACACGCGAATCTGCAGACCCAGAATTGAGATCAAGACAGAAGTTATACGCAAAATGTTGGCTTACCAAGAAACCGGTCAAAAATGCCGATGCCAACAACAGGAGCGATTGTCCACAGTGAATTCCAGAATAAAATGTATGTATAATCGAATACACTGCAAAAATGATGTTCATATCACGATTTCTGAGTATAATACGCGACTTACTAGTTGGCACTCCATCCGTCGTATATTTGGAACCAAAACAGAATACCCGTGGGGACGATGTTCTTGTAGAAAAAGTTAAGGATCCTAAATGACAAAAAATCAGCTCGAGCTCGGCCGATCGGCGTAGAAGACGTACATGACACCATTACGAGCGTACGACCAATGGCCATGAACGAGAAGAAGTTTCTTCAAGAATCGGAACTAATGTTTTCAGTCAGACCATCTCCAGCTCATCCTTCAATAAAAAAGGACATACCTGCCCAATAGCATAATCCGACGAATTGACAGCTTGCAGTCCTTCTTCTCCAGAGATACCAACTCCAACATCTGCAGCCTGGATCATGCTGACGTCGTTCGCGCCATCTCCAATAGCCAAGGTCATCGCACCCAGGCCGTTTTTCACCAGTTTGACCACCAAGGCCTTTTGAAGAGGGGAAACACGGCAGCAAATCACACCATCGCAGAGGATAGCAAGACGCAGCAAAATGTCTTTGTTTACATCATTGGCGAACGCCTGTTGACCATGACAATGTAAGTTTCAATGATAATTTGAAAACGAACATCAGAACCGACCTCCAGTAATGCAGCACCATCTACTACGAGGATGAAACCTCCTGGGCGGTCGCCATTTTCTGGACCAACAATGGAGCTGACTCCCGTGTTTATTCTACGCAAGGGTATCTCTGGCAATGCATCGCCAGCTCCTTTCGAGAATTCCGAGGGATTTGCGTGGTCCTGCTCTGGGAAGAATTGTGCTAGAGCGTTGAGCATTTGTGCCTGCACAGGCCGAGAACCTCCTCGAACAATGATGATGTTCGAATCATGACCAATCAGGTTAGTGCTTCGTCCAATGGCTATAGACATGCCCAAGTCAGTGAACTAGTTTGCAGAGTAGAAGCAAAAAAAAAGGCTGGTTGGCAACTGACCGACGGCTGTTTCGAGTTTATCACCTGTGGCAACCCAGATTTTGATGCCCGCTTTCTTAAGATCAGCAATCGTCTCTGGGACTCCGTCCTGTAAACGATCTTCGATGGCGGTTGCCCCCAAAAGGTGAAGATTCTGCTCCAACTCATTTGAGACGGCTTCGACAAGCTCTTCTCGATTATCAAGGGCATTTGTGGCATTCTGATATTTAAGTCTCCAAGCAGTATATTCTTCCTCTGATCGCCGATTGTTCAGAATCAAGCAGAAAGTGGATCATATCATTACATACCTGAAATGGATTTATAGGCCAACGTCAAAGTTCGCAACCCAGTTGAAGCGAATTCGCTCAAATGACTTTCCGTCTCTTCTTTCATATCATCTTCTCCTGGTCGCAGACGTTCGAAAATAACGTTGTCAGCACCCTTTGTAAGCAACAACAACTCGCTTCCTTCAACGTCCAACCTGCGGAGGACTACGCTCATGCGTTTGCGGGCGCTCGTGAATTCCAATATCTCCAGAAGTTCGTACTTCTCCACCTCTGCCGACCTTGGTGTCTTTAACGATAGAATTTCCTTGTCCTTGCCGAGGAAAGCGAAACCCATGTCTGCAGCAGCTTGAACTAGAGCTGACTCGTCAGGAGATTGGGCCTTGTATTCTATAGCACCAGTTTCTGGATTCGTCGCTGCAATCACGGTATGGCATAGTGATAAGACAGTAAAGAAACCGTTGATAATTGCCGACTCTGAAGACGGATGGTGATCCGCGTTGGGCCCCGATGCTGCTTGAATGTCGACAAACAGTACTGAATCCTTGAAGGTTTCATCATTATGAGCCACTGAAGGAGGTTTTCTTTCTAATGCAGCATCAACGCTGTGAGAACTTGAACTTGGATGGGCTCTGGTTGCCCAAAGGTCTACTTCAACAGCTTCTTTGGCCTGCTCGTTGACTATAGAAGACGGTTTGACGTCAGAAAGATCCTTTTCGTCTTCTCCAAGTAGTGCGCTATCCCCTCTATAAGCTTTGCCTGCTATTGAGCACATTCGAAATACCATAGAATTCTGGAGATACGGTTATTTTCAAGACATCTCGTCGCGAAACGACTGTCGCATACCTGCGTAAGTGTCCCTGTTTTATCAGAGAAAATGTACTGTATCTGGCCTAGATCATCGGAAAGATTCCAACTTCGCGCTTGGGTTGCTTGCCCTGTTTTTTCGTAACATATATCTGAATCAAAATAAATGAATGCTGCTTGACATGTGCGAACGACTTCGATGGATATGTATAGAGAGATTGGAACAATATCCTGGAATCTGATGCCCCAAGTTCAAAATGATGATACATTCAAGATCGATGGAAAACGTACGTTAAAAGAGCAAAGGCCCACGTAATCAAGCCGTTGATTCTAGGATTATCGTCGCTTCGATTATCCTCGAAGAGCCATGGCGCGCCCAAGGGGTAAAATTTGACCTCCAAACGAGAGTCAGCAATAGCACAAATCACCGCCATAGCAGCCAAGATAATCAGATTGACGAAACTAAAAATAAATGTTATCAATATCCATTTCCATGCGCATACAGGCAGACGTGGGACATACACTTGTGGATTCATCTGCCTTTCAACCTTGCTTCGTTTACTGGGAGTTCCACCCGAGTTCATGACTATTTTGGAGTCCAGGCCTGTAAAAAGCACGACTCCAATCACCCAGCCCGTATTCCTCAAAACCGTTCCGCGAAGGAGGGTCGTGGACAAGTCGATAGGAGACGTCTCATCGCCTGTTGTAACGTTGGCGTTGAGTCTATACATATCCGTATCTGGTCGCTCGCACTGAACACGAAACGAATTTCGATTATCAGCACATTCTCGGGCATTGTTGAGACGACTAAGAGCAGGAACACCTCGGCGCGATTTTAGGTTCGTTTCTCCGTCCAAGTTTTTTGTTTCTACGAATGCGACGTTGTCGTCCTCGGATGTCGAACATATCAATATGTCTGCTGGAAAAGCTTCGTTATCCATGATCTTGACAAAATCGCCAACCCGAACGTCCTCCCACAATGTCTCTTTCCAAAAGGGCTTGTCCAATACATTCTCTTCGGAGTGTTCGTGGTCGTATTCAATAGGTTTGCCCCCGGTTGTCGTAGATTTTGAGCGGCTTGGAAGTATACCGCGAATAAATGTTTTATCCTTGGCATCCGTCGCGTTAGGATTCGTCCAATTCCCTCCTGATAGAACCAGAGCTTTGCTATAATTGACCTGTTTATCTGACTGATGGCGTTTAAAGTCTTCATATCCGTCCTTCAATGCAGTAACGCCCACTACAATGACCAATGGCAGAATTACAACACCAGGTGAAAGCGTCGAGAATTTTGGAAAGAACTGGAGAACTGCGATCCCCAAAAAGAATCTGAGGAAAAGTGAGTGAGAGGGCAGACTTTGGAGTTAGATCGGACAGCCTACATGTTTGCTACACGCCTGAACTGTTCGAATAAATTTCGAGGAACGAACGTTATTAGGGTATACTTGGAGGTGATAACTTGGTTTGAGGTGTACACATGTTCGCGCTTCACCCTGCCCTTGGGATCCAAACATTCTTGGGGCAGCGATTCGTTTACATAGACGGTCCTTGGCGGTCCAGGCGGGCGTTTACGAGTGAAGAGATCCTCTACATTAAAGGCAGCCAAGCGCGCATACCAATTAGACTGCCCAGCCTTAGTGGATCCAGCCATTGACGAGAAGGAAGAAGTGGATGTGATGATCGTCCGGAAAGGCTCTGACCAATCTCTTCAATGACTACTGATAGTCACCCGGAGTTCCCAAGTCCTTTTTTTGGCACACTCGGACTCTGAATCAGCAGGGTGAAGCGGCATGGTGATGTTTGATAGCGGCTTCATCTCGCGTGAAACGCGTCTGGGTAGAGTCGGTATAGATCACGTTGCTGATTATCCGTTGCTTGACGGACTATGACACCGTGACATTTATACATATTAGTGCAAAGATGGCCGCGGTCTTGAGGAATATAGGTAACTTAACGTCAATAATGGCCTAAAGGGCAGAGGATCAAAACAGAGGACAGGGATGGGAGAAAATGAACAAACCAGGAATAATCCAAAACGTGACAGTAATTAACCGGGCCCGAACAATCCGAGCCTTTGGTCATGTTATTTGAGTCATGACTTGATAAAATAGACGTTATACAAGGCTTCAAGCATTGAAATTTGAGAGTGGCAGGTGTGAGGTTTCGTATTACAGGCAGTGAAAATAAGAGGGGGTATAACATCCAAACTCCAATAGATGACGAGGTTTATGAAGATGAACAAATGCTGAGAGAAATGAAAATAAATTATGGAATAAAATAGAGAATTGCAGATCCTTGCGGACTACTCAGCGTCCTCAGTCCTCGGAAGCGGTGCCTTCAGCACATTCATGTACTCTCCACTTTAGTGGTCTTTGGCAAGCGAGATAACGACATTGTGAATACCGAGTGAGAAGCCGACTCCGAGAATGGAAGTATGTCCATTCCTTCTGGCAGCCTCAGATTATAATTTCGTGGTGAAACTCGCCGACGTTTCGCAGATGACTCGTCTGTGTCTTCCTCTGGTTCCAGATCCAAACGTTCATAATCTTCTTTATCCGAAAAGCTTTCCACTTTAGGTCCTTTCCTCCGTCGGGAAGGACCAACACTTGCACTGGCTGTGCGAGACTTTCGCTTTCTGGATGAAGAGACGTTTGGCGCAAGTCGAGGCTGGCTGTCGTCTTTGACCCAGCAGATCTCAACAGCAACCTTCGCGCGATGGAGGCAGTCAAACCAGACTTTCTGGTTCGCTTGAGGAGAGTCACCGGGACCTTTGACTTCCACGAATTTGCAGACGCCTTCTCGTTCGCCCTCCTTTACTTTCCATATGAAAAGATCAGGACCTCCGCTACTTCTGCCCTTGTAATCTTCGCAGAAATGTTGGCAAATCGTTGCCAACGAGTGTCCTCCAAAACACTGAAAAAGTGTAAGCTATAATATACTGGACGAATTGACGATGCCGTACCTCAAGTATATCGAGAAATTCTTCTCTAGTGCATAAGTCCCAGCTTACACCTATGCACCATGTTTTCTTCTCCCGATAAGCACTATCGTGTTTCTTAACAATCTCGCGCCAGGCCCCATTTTTGATCTCTTCTATCCTTTGATCGATGAGCTCTTTCCGCGCGTCTTTGAATGTTTCCTCAAACATATCAAGAGGCGCGACCTGGTACGATGTTTCGAATGCTCCTGGCACATCCGCGAAAATAATGTCCCAAAAAAGGAGAGCAAATATCGTAGTTAGAATTTTGGTCTCGCAATGGAAACTGATAATGGAACAATTCGGTTCATTTTGCTGGAATATAGAAGAGAAAGTAATGCAACTTACCCCTTGAATCCTTGGTCCTCGTAGTATTCCAGAGCACGTGTTTCGACATTGACCGTCTGGCCGTCTCTGCCTTTCCAGCTGGATTTTTGGCTCAGTTTCTTCGTAAGCGCAGGCTATATATAAGTTCAGGAAAGAGTAAAACGTAGCAAACAACAGAATACCTACCTCGGGTGGTTTGTTGGTGCTCGCGGAGTTACTCTTCTTGACAGACACATATCCTTGGAGTCCTGCTGCGTTTTCTTTTTGAAGGCCCTGTCTGTCGACTTCTGGGGGATAGATCCTTGTCGCCATAAGCGTCGTCTCTGGGGCGGGCTCCAGTTTACCGTTAGAGCGAGACCGTTCACTAACTGGTATTCCGAGCTTTATCTCCAAGCTCAATAGCCGCTTGACCAGACCAGGTCGAAATACTAAAATCATTATGTTATTAAGAATTTTGTCACATCAATAGCAATCAACACACCGAGAGTAGTGTCTTCGTCTTGTAGAGCCTCTTTGACACCTTCCAGAGTTTGTAATAGGAGCTCTTGCTTAACTTCTTTGGTGCCGGCTTGACGCGTGAGGTGGCCAAGAATAATGGCCCGTCGCTCATACCACGGTGCCCGTTTACTACGCCTCCAAAAAGTCTGGCTAAGCAGATCATTAATGATCTTCAGCTCCAACCTGTACTCCTTCAGTGTACCCAAGGCCTTAGTAGCCTTGTGCAGTATCCGTGTAAAAACGTGGCCTGTTTATCGTTAATGCAGGTCCTGGAAATTGAAGTGGAACAGAACTCACCACTCTCAAATCGTTCCAACCCAGGTGATTGTGACCGGACCCCTTCAGCTCTTCGCTTTTCGACATGTTTTTGCCATTCCGGATATATCCATTTTTCTAAGTGAACCTTGATTTGCTCCTCCTTGCTGATCTCGGTAACAAGCGACACTTCGACATCTGCATTTTCCAATGCAGGATCGTCTCCTTCTATCTCCTCTTCTTTCTTTACGCAAGGCGTCTTCGACGATCTGACGTTTGAAATGTTGCTGGGCGTTTTGAGGGGTGCCGCATGCGACGTCCCAACATCTGCGTTGACTGGGGTGGTAAACTTATCCTTGACTTGCGCAGGGGGGATCTTCGTGTTCTTGTGTCCGTATTTGTCTTCGGCAACTTCAATAAGATCGTCCAAAACGCTCTCCAGCTCTAAAGCCCGCTCATAGGCAAGAAGTTCGTCTCTCGAAGACCAAATGTTATTACTACGGGTGCATTTATATCCCGTATAATCCCTCTTCTTGAAAGTGGTAAGGAGTGCTGGAAGTAGCAGCGCTGTCGGATGTTCTGTTTCGCGGTAACAAATGATATGAAGACGCCTGACTAGTCGAAAGAATTCGTGCTTGACACGAACACATTTGCCTACGAGTGGCGATCGCGTTAGGGAAAAAATGAAATCACGCATATATGGTGCGTACCAAGCTCTTTTAAAGCCATTCTTTTCAGGTGCTCTTCTTGAGTCGTCTTTCTTTTATTGCTGGGTCGAGCCATCGCAAAAGGAGGTTGAGACTGAATTAGGTGGTTATCCTTAGCCTTTCCTTTCTCTTTTCCAATTGGCGTGGAGTTATAGTTGGGAAGGACGTATTGAGTGGCTGCATTGCACTGAAGCATGTATATCATGTCAGATTTCTAGAGATCCAGATTAGTTGAAGCCTTTTCATATGTCTTGTGTTAATTCTTGACGTGTACCTTGCAGTTTGGTTTGAATTTACACCTCATACGCTTGCCCAAACCCTTCAACTGCGGAATTGGAAGTCTTCCGAGAATTTCATTGGTTGTCATGCAGGTTTCGTCTTCGCAGAAACAATCGAGGATTCCTTCGTCTTCGGATGGTTCAAGGAGAGCACGTAGACGCTCCTCATCTGCCAGTATTCTTGAAGTACAGGCTTCTTCGGGCCCGCCGTTAATAGGCGAAATTTCGGGTGACAACTCGATGACTGGTTTGATACCCTCCTCTTCGTCGCTGTCCATAGTGAGATCAATTATTTCATGCCCGTCTGCAGTCTTCTCTGGAACTTTCGTGTGGGGTTCCGCTGGCATAGAATGGACGTCTTCCTCGATCTTGGCTGAACTGTCGTTATAAGGTTGATTTAGGATATCTTCAATAGGTTTGCACAAATCGGAAATGGCACGCTCTACGGATTCGGGTCCCAATGCTTTTTCATAGCTTGCCAAAGCGGAGAGAGGGTGCCATTGGTCTGCTTTCCGCAGAACAAGTCGCACGAGACAATATCGTGCATTATCTAACACAATATAAATCGAAATCTATTGGGATTCAAACGACAAATCTTACAAGATAGCTTGCTGAAACTTTCCAACATTTCGACCTCTTGCATATTCAGAAGGTCATGTTCGTTGTTCAGGACCGTCTTAATCATGTCTATTCAACAATTAAGACGGTTAAAGCTTGTTCGACAACTAGAATGACGAGCACAACTTGCCTTCAAATACAGTTACATACGCAGAGGGCCACTTTTCTTTGTCTTGAGTTGATCTTTGTTCGTCGATCTTGTCGAGGTCCTCATTGATAGAGTCGATAGAATCTTCAACCGCGTCATTCCCACCAAAGATGAGTTGCCATTGTACTTGATGTTTCCGGGATGCCTTTGCGTTATTCATAACGAGATAATTTAAAATCAGTTCATTAAATAGGGAAAATATATGTTACAAAAGCTAGATGGATGTTGGGCAGGTGAAGGTAAACTTTAACCTCCTACAAGTTGAAAGTTCTGTGGGGTAACAACATTGGCCGTGGAAAATTTGATGGGAGTTCTGTGTCACAAATCACATGATTTATCACACCGCGATTCATAGTAATTCGTGACTGCCCCTTTTGACCCCTTTGTTACCCCTTGACATGAGTGACGCCCAAGGTGAGGGCGGAACTTAGGAAAGTAATTCTCACTAGGTTCTTTCAACTTCGAAGCAGTTATTTAGGAGTTACAATCACGAGGCCTCTGCTTCAAAGCTCTGTTTCTGGACGGCGGTGCTTCGAGAAAGTTAATGATAATTAAATGAGAGTGACTAGCGGAAATTTTGAGACCTGTAATTTCAAGAAATCCCAACAAAAAAGGGCTCCAGACATATCTATGACCATGAGGTGGTGTAACCAGGAGGAGGATCGTCCGACAGACCCTGTGCCCACGGCGATTGCTGCTGAGCCGTCAAGGTATCAATCCTTTCTCTCATTATACGTAGCTGCTCCTTCATCTCGTCCATATTCATCTCGCGATCTTCCACTTCTTCAGTAACGGCGGCGGCGGCTCCTCGTTGATTTCGAATAGGTGCATACTTCCGGATGGAGGGACGCCGCTCCACTCTATCACTGGATAATTCGGAAGCCAACGCCGCCATTTCTTGCTGTACCGCACGGAGACGCTGATCAAGTTCTCTTTGTCGAGCTTGTCGAACAGCTTCGATATTGTTGCCGCGGTTGGATGGTACTAGCAAATCGCTGTTTGGCGTCGATAGATGGTCTCCGGTGGTGACAGTTACCAATGGCAGATGTCTGTTTGAATTATATGCCAGACCAGAACTTGACGAAGCGTAGTCCGTGTTAGCCGCCGTGTCCGGACCATTGCTTGAGCTGCTGTCGACGATTCCACCATGAGCAGCCTCGGGAGACTGTGCAGCAAGTCCCTTGCTGGTAGTGGATATCAAAGTTTGAGGTGAATGCATGCCGCTACGTACTGGTGCAAGGGGCGTTGCGCCTGTATTGCCTTGAGATATCTGGGGGGTCATAAAAGGATCAACTGAGCCACTAGGACGCGGCGGGCTTTGCGAAAGGGAAGCAGGATTAGCCTCGACCATCAATCGAGGATCAAATCCACCAGTTTCTGATTTGACTCCTTTTGGTCTCTGTCTCCGGCGACGAACAAAGAAGATAAGCGCAGCCAGTGCTGCGATGACCGCCAAGCCTCCAACGACGCCCCCTACGATAGCCCCAACAGGAGTGCTCTTCTTGTTATTGGTATCCTGTGTCGATTGGGACGGTGTTGACTGAGACGTGCCCGACGGCGACGGCAAAATGTCTTCGTGTCTATCACACATATATATAATTATCAGTACCCAAAGTTGAATCTTTATCGTACTCTTGCACACTCACGTGTAGATAGCATAGTCGAAATTGACATATGCTTGGGTTGTAATCCCCGAGGTTGATATAACTAAAGTGTGTTGTGTATTCGTCAAATTCTTTTGCGAGTATACGAGTTGATTATAGCTAAGAGCGCTCGTGCTCGGGTCCGGTGGGCGCGTGTAGAGCTGCGGCTGAGTATTGTCCAGAGTGAAGTTTGCGATGGTCGTGGTAGTGATACCATCTCCCATATTATTCGCAAGGATAAAGAAGACATAGATAGCGGTCCCTAAGTGGTGATGTTAACCTTGTACCAAAGACTGCGTTGTCCAAATCTCACGCACCGTTGAATTGCATCGTAATAGACATCTCTTGAGGAGATCGGAATGTTGCCGCATTGTATGTACTGCTAAAACATTGCGAGGGGTCGGCCACAATGGCACAACCACTAGCTGAAAGGCAAGTTTCGTCGTGCCAAGTACCCGTTGGTGGAACATAGACAACCTTCTGCTTTGTCACGGAGTCGCCAAAGGTATCATCAATTGTCCTGTTAACAGCATCTGCCTCCACCAATGGCACCAAGAGAAGAAATGAGAAGAGGACGAAGCGAGCCACATCCAACACATGAAGAGAGTTGACGACCATGAAGACTTCAAGGAAGTGGGCGAAGGTAAGAGAGGTCCCCCACCGTCTTTCTCAAGGGACTGTCGGTTTGACTTGGCCATTCTCTTTGACGTGAACGTAATTCACAATACCAACATAGCAACAACGACGCACAGCATATGCAGGGTTAATGCAGTCTAAGTAATTGGGGTTTCGTCAGGTTTCGTCTCATGATCAGTTAATTTGTTCAGGCATGGCCGCGCTTATCGATTGTGGCGCTAAGTCGATGAGTGATCCACGACTGTTGCGGACTGTAGTTGTGCGCATTCCTACTCGAGAGTTGATATTATGAAGTCAAGGTGAATTATAATGAAAAACACACCATCTTTCGGGCGTCAATAGTAAGTAGACGTGGAACATAGGTGCCCTGGCGCTTCCGTCAAGGCCGATAGAACTTATTAGAAGGAAGTTATGTACAGATGTGTACATAAGAATCGGATGCAGCGGATATCTCCTTCCGCCATCAGCTAGGCGAACCGCAGTATCATACGACCTTCCAAAGAGCGATTGCGAGTCATAAAGTGAGCAAACTTAGAAGAGCGCAAATTAAAACCAAAACTAAAAGACCATATGAATACAATAAATTTAATTAACCTACCACAACCCTGTCCATAATATAGTGGACATTGAAAGTGATAAAGATTGGGGCTGAAGTGTAAAAATCAACACCTCCCAAACTCCTGGTATAATTTCGAAGAAGCTAGTATTAAGCTAGGGAGGGAGCTAGGGAGGAGAGACTCATGCTGATGCCGGCGTATAGCCTGGAGGAGGATCGTCCGACAAGCCCTGAGCCCACGCTGACCGTTGTTGTTCCCTCAGATACTCAATCTGCTCTTTCAAGAAATGCAGCTGATCCCGCATTTCCGCCATGCTCATCTCCTCCTCTACTTCAACCACAGCAGCCTCCTCTTGCCCTTGCCCTTGCTGGACCACTGTCCTCCGCCTCCTCACAGACCCAGGCCGACTGCCTTTCTCCCCAGATATGTCAGACGCCAAGAACGCCATTTCCTCCTGGACAGAGCGTAATCGTTGATCCAGCTCATTTTGTCGCGCTCTTCGAATATCTTCCACGTTACCGCTACTGCGTACGGAGTTTGACGATGTTATCTCATTGATGCCACCAGGCGATAACGGGTAGTCCGGAGTTGTAACTAGCCGCAATTGCCTCTGACTGCTACTGTTGGTTAGATACGCGATGCCAGAGCCTGAAGGTGTGGTGTCGCTCCGACTTCTTCCTTGTTGTCCGCTACTCGGCCCAGGACTAACGTATCCCTCGTAGGGAGTATCGGAATGTGACGAAGACGATGGTCCGTGGGTAAAGGAGGAGGTCGATAAAATTGCAGTTGAGGTGGGGCCGCGTAAAGGATTGAGCTCGTTCCTACTTTGAGAGTTGTAAGGATCTGTGAAAGGCTCAACGGAACCAGGTAATCGATTCTGCGAATTAATGGGGGATCCAAATTGTTGCATCAAAGGAGGCGTATATCCATTGGCCTCCGGTCGACTAGCTTCCAGCCTCTTTCTTCGCCTACGGATAAAACAGAAAACGAACGTGGCCAGGATCGCCAGGACTACTAACCCCCCTACGACGCCGCCTGCAATGGCACCCGCCGATGAGGACTTCTTGTTACTTTCAGGTGAAGAGTCGGCTTGGTGTCCTGTAGGTGTAGAAGTAGCTGGACTAGAAGTTGGGCCTTTTGTTTTCGATGCCGACGACGACGATCTTTGTGAAGTAGAAGAGGAAGAGCTTCCAGCAGTGGGCAATGGAAGAAGAGGGGCATCATCATCATGCCTACATATAGTATCTAACGTTTAGCAACACACCATACTTGATCCCAGGTGATATGCTCACGTATAAATCGCATAGTCAAAGTTGACATACACATTTGAATCAACGCCTGATGTCGATATCACCAAAGTATGTTGCGCATTTATAAGGTTTGTTTGTGAGAACACAAGTTGATTGTACTCTATGTCCTGCGAAGTGAGATCGGGAGCATGTTGGAAAAGCTGAGGCGCTTTCCCGTCTAGCGTGAAGTTGGCCAGGGTTAATGTTGTGATTCCATCACCCTCGTTGTTTGCCAGCACGAAGAAAACGTAGATGGCAGTTCCTAAGAAGAAGTCGTCATGGAACGATATGACTCCACCACAGTATCAACGCACCATTGAATTTCATTGTGATGGATATACTGTTTAGAGATGGAGCGTACGTCGCCGCAGTATAGGTTCCCTTGAATGTTTGTGACGTATCTGCATTTATCGCGCATCCGATGCATGTCTCGTCTTTCCAGACCCCAGCAGTCGTCGGTAAATAGGTAACTTGCAGTCCTGTTTGTGAGTCGCCAAAGCTATCGTCAATTGTTCGGTTTACGATGCCAGCAACCACGAGTAGCGGGCCAAAACCAAGAAAATAGAGGAAGAAGAGAGCACCAGGCCCCAGTCTGAGTATGACCATGGCGAGGAGGAGGTCGAGGTCAAGAGAGACCCATGAATTGCGGCCGGCCAGTTAGCACCTTTGCATATGTATCAGTACCCCCTAGTAACGGATATCAGAGAGAGCCCAAAGTCCCTTCACAGCCCATGGTTGTGATATCCGAGCCATTCCTTTTAAAACCTCATTCACGATGGATGCCGCATCGGCAGCCTTGGGGTCCAGGTATGTATCGCAATTTGTTGCAATAGTGAGTACAGTGCCCAAAATAGCAGCAAAAATGCAAACTTGATAGAAAAAGATCATTCAAAAGATGTTGATTCTAATAGCCCCGGAAATTGCAATAGCCATGCGAGTCCTAAGCCTTATATTCATTGACGACGGAAGGCGCAGTGTAAACCAGAGTAAGATCGGAAGAACTTGATAAGGAGTAGTAGTAGGAGTCGACGAGAGCCAACTTCCAAGCTCCAAGCCTCAGCAAGGCGGCGAGACAGTCAATTATTGTGAGAAAATAAATTTTCACGTGATTTAAAGCGTGTTGTTGGTCGTTGTTGACGCGTTGTAGTTGAAACCTCCTCAGCAAAAACTTAAACATATCCACAACATATCTATTCATGTTCGCCGCTACCACAACAGATGCTCTAAGTCTTTCGGATCCCATAATTCTCAGGAAATCTCCTTCGTCAATTCCATCGTGCTTGGACCTCATCGAAACACCCACAGCAAGCTCGTGGTCGCCGGACAACAACTTTCTGTATATTTCATCTTCGTACATCGTACACAGATATGAACCGACATCAAATTCCTTAAAGGATGTCTACACTCAGTCGCGACCGATTTCCCATCTGGTGGCCAAAGATAAACACACTGTTGTCTTCGCATCTGAAGATAAAATTCACATTCTGGAATGTGAACCCAATCCACGTATTTTACAGACTTTCGATTCGCACAAGACGCCAGTTACGTCGTTATCTCTGTCAAATGATAACACCCTGCTTTCATCAACGTCTGGAGGAGCTCTTCACATCTATAACCTTACCCTCGGATCTCATACAGTTATGAGAGGATTGCCTACACAGAACATCACGACAGCGGTCTTCCACCCACATTCACGGACCAGACTTCTCGTAACAGCAGGGAAGCAACTGATGGTGTACGATACGACACGACCATCAGGTCCACTCAAGACAATTGCAATGAGTGATTCAGCATCAGGAGATATCACCTGTGTGGCATGCAGTCCTTTCAGCAAGACACTGGTCGCGATTGCAACCTCTACAGGCTTTGTTGGTCTCGTTGACTTGGACAAAGAGAAAGCGTCAGTTTCACATCAATTCTGTTTACTAGCGTGTCTCACTCTTGATACAGGCTCTTCCGAACCATTAATCTCAAAATGCCCCTAACGGCCCTCGGATTTTCTCCCGAAGGCGCAGCCATCTACCTAGGAACAAAAACCGGAAAGCTACTGGTTCTCGATCTGCGCTCATTGGATAAACCCGCAAAACCCATCATCTTGAGCAACAACGGCAGTCGCGTCGAAACTATAAGCGTGCAGGTACGCACTCACCGACTCTATTCTCCGTGTAATAAACTCAAAAGTATATTCTAGAGAAAGGTGAAATCTGCAGAAGCACCTACGAAGACTCCTGTGGGTACTACTGTGAGGAAGACATCCGAAGCGCAGCCGGTCCCACGTCGTACCGCTGTTGCACAGGCGTCCAAGCCAGGTTCCAAACACTCTTCCTCTCCGAGTCGCGCCCGAGCAGGGGTACCATCCACAGCTAAGGAAGGCGGTCCTACCACGACACCGAAGCGGGCCGCAGTCGCGAAAATATTATCTCCCATTCGAGATCCCCTAGGAAACAGCGCTAGTGGAGGAAACATAGCTGGTTAGTCCCCTTTTCTTTGTTGACGTGAATGAAAGTGTTGATGAATCCATTTCAGGCCAACTCGACGACCTCGCTGATCGAAGAAGGGGGAAGACGGTTATGACTCCCAAGAACACAGCACAGAGATCTACGCCGAGCAAGCCTCGTCCGAACGCTGCTGATAACAGGCTATCGACAAAAGCAGACGTTGAAAACCCCAGGAGGGCGCGGACTCTCCCGACATCGACGTCTACCTCTGCCCTCTCCAATCGTAAGTCCTCCTCGGGCAGCATCACTTCGTCTGCATCAGCAGGCGACCGTCTCGGTGTTCACACAGCAGGACCAAGTCTGCTGAGGAGACCGCGTGCGGTATCATCTGCTTCTCGAGCAGCCTCAGAGGCCGTCTCAACGATCTCTTCGAAATCTACAACTGCAACTGCGACAGGAACAGGGACAGCAACGTCATCGCCCCGCCCTTCTTCCGCCTCGTCTCAGACCAGCCGTCTCACGCGGGAGGGCTCTGGATCTCCTACGCGGTCTAATAAGCGCAGTGTGGCGCTTCGCTCCGATTTGAGCAGGACGCCGTCTCCTGAGTTGCCTGATATGCAGCTGGATCCAGCCACGCCGGTGCCCGTGCGTCAACAGAAGAAAAAGGATATGGGTGTACTTGGGCTGGGCACGCCTGAAGTCGACCGATGGATCCAAGCTGGGAAGGAGAACCAGAGGGGGAAGTCGCGAGATGCGAAAGGTAAAGGGAAGGTGGTCGGGTTTCAGGATGACGAGGAAGAAGAAGAGGAAGAGGATGCGATTAAAGAGCGAGAGCGGAATCTTTCCTTGCAAATCTCGCCTCGGCGTCCTGTTCCTGGCGTGTCCATCAGCGGGTCGGGATCCACCGGCTCATGGGCAACCTCTCCCCCAAACCCGAGCCCTCTAGCAGGCACTGCCGGCGCAGGATCTGGCGGGCCAGGCTCGGCTGCCCAAGAACTACTCAAGACAATCGTACAAGACGTCATGTACGATTTCCAGCGGGAGACGAAAACTGAGATGATGGGTCTTCACCTGGACCTGCTGAGGATGGGCAGGGGGTGGAAGACCGAGCTGAGGACGCTCATGGATGAGTATGTGGGTGATTTAAGGGAGCTAAGGGAGGAGAATCAGCGGTTGAGGTTGGAAAATGAGAGGTTGAAGAGGGGGTATTGATTGGTTTTTTTCTGACTCGTTTTTTTTGACGTTTGCGGGTTTTCGTCTGTATAGTTTTGCTTTTATTTTGTTGTATTGGGTCACGAATGATAGTTGTGTGCACCATGTTGGGGGGCCATGTGCTTTCCAGGCTTCGCCCTGCCAGGCCCACATAGACGTCAATTGCACTGTTTCGTTCGACTGCCGTATTATTCTCGCGCATCAATTCGAGCCGTAGACTGCTTGACTCGTGTTACGCGAAAAAAATGTATTATTCCTTATCCTTTAAGTTCTTGTATTTACTACAGGGCCTCCCTACAAAAAAGTAACGGTATTTCAGAAATAATTTACATAAAATACACAAACTGACGAAACTGTTCATCACCCTGTACTATACACTGGAGGTACTTCTGCGACAGCATCTTCGCTCCCAGAAGAAAACTGAAGTCGGACACCACTATCCTCGTGGACCATAAGTGGTGACAACATGCCATTATTCAGATTAGGCGGTAAACTCCTTCCTGGAAGTGGATCCGAGGGTAGTGGCAGGCGAACATGTTCTGTCGTATCTCGATTATGAATTGCCCCGCGGCGGAAGTTCATCTTGCCGTCTCTCCGTGCTTGCCATGGTGTGAAGGATGCATGTGATTGAACAATACGACCTGGGTGAGATGCTGGCGGAAGATAAAACGGCTCGACAATATAGTCGTCGTATAAATCGAAATTTTCTGGTTTCGTTTTCTTCGGGCGCCTACTTCGTCTGCGATAGTAGAAAAAGGCATATAAAGAAAATGATAGCATAACCAACGTTCCAATCGTTGGTCCTACGATCTCTCCAATATTGTATGAGCCCGAACTTGAATCTGTAGACGGATCCGCCTCGCTGTTAGCAGATAGGAATGTCCTCGGCAACACGGACAAGGTGCTGTGGACATTTTGGACCAGAAGATAATCAAGCGTAAGTGGCGTTGTTGAAGAATTTCCGTTATGAAAGACAGTAATTTTATGTAGATCATAGGGGTAATGCGAAGTTTCGAAAATCTTTTGGTTGTAATGCGTCGTGTTCGCGCCCGAAGGAAGGCCTTTCCACGTGAAGATGACAGGATCATCATGGTCAACTACATAAGATCCCGTCGCTGTACCGCGAGGAAAGTCTACAGGGACTATTCCGTACCAAGTGAGAGCTGAGCCTAACGGACATTTCAGTGGTAAAAAAAATTCTTCATGTATTATGAAATTTTTGCGCACCATAAAAATATAACGATGTCGTTGAGTTAGGGATAATTGTACCATTGGCTGCGTCACCAAAAGGTCCCCATCCTGGTCCAAAGGCCAGCGCAATATCCGTGTTATCGATACGAATAGTAGCATTATCGAAGGACATGTGGGGCGATGGAACGTATTGAATCTGATCAAACCAAAACGTCTGCCCTTTTGCGACCGTCGCGTTCACAGTCAGGACATGCGGTCCATCGTATAGTTGATCATGTTGGCAAAATACCCAGTTATTCTCTTGCCCTACGAATGGGATCGTTTTGCCAATGGCCGCATTGTCGACGAAGCAGTCCCATGTTAGACCAAGAACGCCTGAATCGTTATGAATGTTGTTGAAACCTAGCACCTTCACCTGCGTGCCTACAACGGATTCTGTTGTTGAGCATTATACCGATGAGAGACACGACCACAGAAGTTACCGTTGAAGGCGAAAGAAAAGCTCGCATTTGTTTCCGTCCCGTGCAGAGTGCTTTGATAAGCTGGTCCAAGGCTACCTATATTGTCCTCACTCCTTTGCACTTGAAACCAGCTTGCTCCAATATACTGTATAGTAGGGTCAGTGTCATCGACCACGACCCATCGTGGGACAGCCATTTCTGGAGTTGTACTGAGAGTAAAAAGAGACTGGGTATGAATTTGGGTTGGCATAAAACGGTTTCTGCCTGTCAATTATCGCGTTTAAGCATAACGTTATAAGGAAATGCACCAGGAAAGATGGCTAACCAACTGGGGAATGGTCATTGACCGATAAAAACTTTGGCACACCCAGCAGCTGCGTTGCATCAATCAGGACTCTAACCGTACTAGTGTCGAAACATCAGAGCAGTGTGTCGCAGCAGCTGCGATGAACCGCATAGTCCGGCACTCTCATTAAATAATATTGAACCAACCTTGTCCCCACTATTCGTCAAGAGTGACCTAAGACACCATGTCATGACCACGTACTGTCGTCGACAGTTCCGCTTATGATGCATATGCGAATCGACAGAGTAGAGTGCCTTCCAGTATAAGTTAAGTGAGGCGCCAACATGGTACGATTGCTGGGAGTTTTGTTCGGATCCCAAAATCGTCAGGCTTTGATTAAACCGCCCATGCCCACAACAGAGTAATGGAGCGGCAATCGCAGGAAAAACAACAGGCTGATGATGGATTGCCGGCCTTCAGGTTGACAACGACATAGCCTGCGGAGCCTGCAGGAGAACAAAGGATCTGTTAAGACTTTCATTAAAAAATTCGGCCATATCCAGATTCCGGGCTATGCGTCAGAGGTTGGGGTATATACAACGTAGACATGAAAATGGGAAACTCCACCTAACGTTGCCTGATTGTAACGGATCAGTCATCATTCCACGTGCCGTTTTCTACCCGTTATCCGATGCCTCCGAATCCCCTATTTCTTGGCCTAATATTCACCCATTCCCCTGTGGTCGTTTATTACTTAAACTATTTCACTCATGTTTCACATTCCTTTACTGTATATGACCCTGAACTTGGCCATTTCAAGTTGTGTGACGAATTATATGCTCTGTAGAATACCTACTCCCAATTTTTTTTGAGAAATTGATATATATTTGTCGTGAGTTGCTAATTCTCAAGTTTTATAATTTTAGGGTATTCAGAACTACTACAGTGAATATTTTCGTTGAACAACCCAAAATTCGGCATTCACACGGAAGTTGGCCAGCCGTGGGAGTCAGGGCACAATGACGTGTTCTGACGTGCGACGATGGCGGAGATGAGGCTGTCCTCTTCGTTGTATCAACCCATCCTTCAATCTTTCGATGATCTAACACTTTCCACTCGTTTATACAGCAGGCAAGGTATTTTTCAGTCGTTATTGTGTCTAATAGCTAACTATTTCTTCCTGTACGTCTAAGATTACACCTCACACTTACAGTTTCAATGACGGCTACATCGTCTTCAGGGAGTTGTTCATCAACATTTGTTGGAGGGGATGTGATGGGGGGCTCGTGTTGCAAAGGTTGAAGTTGAGGTCGGGGTATGGGCCGGGGTCGAGGACGTTCAGGTTCGTCATACAAAATTCCTCCTATGCGCATCCACTCATTGTCGAAGGCAATCAGTGCTCAAAACACCGGGTCATTGTCATCTGGCTCTTCTCCTCTGGTTACCCCATGTTGAATCTGGCCACGATTTCCTGTCATGGCACCTCTTCTTTTTCCCTGGCCTCTTCCCTGGCTTCTTCCCCGGCCTCTACCTGTGCCCCATGTTGCTCGTAGCGCTGCTGCTGCCTCCAATTTTTCCGCTTTTTCTACCTCTTTTATTGCCTTTTCAACTGCTTTCCGTGTCTCCTTTGCTAACTTCTCTGCCGCTTTCTGTGCTGCCTTCTCTGCCACCTTCTCCTCTCTCTCCTGTCGTTTCTGCTCTCGTTCGGTGGCCTTTTCTTCATCCCTCTTCTGTTTCTCTGCCTCACGCTCTTGCCTTGCGACATCCTGCTGTGCCTTCTTCAACTCCAGTGCGGCCTCCTTCTCCGCATCCTCAATCAACTTACGACGCAATTTAAAAACCCGCCCAGCTTCCTTTAACAATGCCTTCCAGGCCCCCCTCCACTTGGCTTTTGCAAGGTCGTCCATATTTTCTTCCGATGTCATATGGCGAGGGTTTGAGGAAGAATATGTCCTTTTCTGGTGAGTTTCCTTATGGTATAAGCTTTGTCGTAACCGCTCATTCTCTTTCACCATCACCTCTTTTATTGCATGATCCCGCTCCAGTTGGGACTGTGCATCAACCAAAAGCGCTCGAAGCTGGTCAATTTGCTTCCGAAGGTCAGCGCGCCCAGCTGTGTGCAGCAGTGGGAGAGGGATACCGACCAATTTATAGCATTTTGAGGATGATGCGGAGGAAAAATTTGAGGCTGCAGATGATGCTACAGATAGTATAGGTGTGCTTGTTGATGTAGTAGCTATCGTTGTAGATCCCGAGATGATTTCTGTGTTGGGATTTGGAGTTTGGTCACCTTCAACTACTTCGAGGAGAGGGGTAAGATCAGCTGAGACAGGCATTGCTGCCTGTGTTGTCGTGTTCTTTGCTGGTTCATAGGCTTCAATTGGGATAGCCATTGGATTTAACGGCCAAATTCCAGACTTTGCAAATGCAGAGATAATTGTTGATGGTTTGAAAGCCTTATGGCGTGCGGAGTGATAGTGTTTGAGGAAGTTATACTTGGTGACTGGAATGCCATCTCGAGTTAAACGGTTTACCAGAGATTTCCAGCTGCTCGATAGAGGGCTAAATACACCAACATCACATGGCTGAAGAGCGTGTGTCGTATGAGAAGGTAGACAGACAACAATGATGCAGTTTTGTTCAGCAATCCAACAAAATTTGAAGGTGCAGTGAGAATTGTGCCCATCGAGGATAAGAAGACGATATCCATTTGTTTTGTTGTGCTTCTGTGACATGGGGTGGAAATCTTTCTCTAACCACATACTTCCAAGCTCTTGGTCTGTCCAACCGTTTTCTGAAACAGATATACTGGGATTATATTTGAGAAATCGGATATATAATAATAAGCTACCAATGAAAGTCTGGGAAGAAGTACCTAGCATCACACGGATTCTCCTTACCCCACTCAAGGATGTGCCGTTTGCCCTGAAAGATGACAGATGGTGGTAGGGATGTACCATCGGCACAAATTGCTTCAATGATTGTAACCATTTCACGATTTCCATTTTCCACCTGCTGGACGTTCTTCTGGTTTCTGTCAATGATGGCTGCAACACTCTTCCCAACGCCCAACTGAACACCCTTCTCATCTGCATTGTAGATATTTTCCGATGGGACATTGTATTCCTAGATTAGATTGATCTCGTTAAATGATGTCATAATAAGGGACAGCATCTTACATCAATCAAATCCTTAAGCATCTCATAAAACTCTGCAACGACGGTTGGGTTCAAGGATTGAGCTCGACACTGCTCCAATGGGGCAGTCTTCTTAATTTTAAGTTCTGGATGTCTCTCCATAAATTTCCGAGGCCAGTTTATGCCGACTTTCTTCCCTGCAATCTCCTAAAATGTTGTCTAATCAGAAAGCCAGTAACTAATTAAGGCTTAAAAACTTACTGAAGCATACTCTCCCAACATGTCTAGCGTAACTGGAAAGCCACGATGGCCCAAGGTCTTAGCCCATTCAGCAAGCACGTCCTCTTGTGCCTCTGACAATAGACGTTCATGAGCATGAGCCTCCTTCCAGGTTTTCATTCCACTGAGACGATTGGTAAGTGTTCCACGTTTGACATTGTAGATACGTGTCGCAGCTCGGATTGTAAGCTCTGGTTGACCATCTTGACGGAGAGGTGAGTTGAGGATGGCTTTTACTGCAAGTTGGAGTCATTGTTCCACATCAAGACTGTCAAGGTTGTGCACAGGGTGGGTGTGATCAGATGTTTCTGACATTGTGCTGACGGTAGGAATAGGCAAGAAATGGGTGGAACAACTTCAGTGGCTCTCTGTATGTGTATTTCCATCTCTCTGGTATTTAAGATGGGCTCGAAAAAATCTCGGGTGAATAGTGTTAATTTCGGTAAATTTCTACATCTTTCATGACATCTAAACTGCCGAGGAAATGGGTTCTCTGGGGATAAACTGCCTTGAATTGGTGTATTCAATCTTTATATTGATATTTCTGACATTTAAGAAGTCCAAGGTTTGTCCGAGCTTTAAATCTTCTTTCCATCTTCAAAGTGATCAAATTCTGCTGATCTGAAATAGCGGCAGCGTTCTTGACCCAATAAAATCATAAAAAATCGGTAAAGCATAGATTCATATACCTTTAACTATATATAACAGCCCACAAGTGGTTTTAAAATGAAATCTTTTCTCTTCCATATATAACAAGCCTTTACTTCTGTTGTCATTTACCTAGGTAAATAGGCTGAGCACAAAGATATCTTTTAAAAATTTGAGCTACATGTACACAAAACTAGTCTATAATTTTAATTACATCAAAGGAGAGACCTTGGAGATCCAAGCACAAGTGGTTTCGCAGAAGAGAGGTCAAAATAGCATGTGAACGCACAGCGATGAACATGGGGTGGGTGTGAGAATGCTTAGAAATCATGGCATTGCCGGCATTCACACACGCTGTCGCAGTGATTTCTCCGTGTTTGTGGTTATTTCTTCACTTTAAACGACGTAGAAATGTTAAAGAGGGGTTGTTTTTTTCATAGAGCCAAAAGAAATCATGTAAATCCATGCAGAACTCATTGAATAGCGTCAGTGGCCAACTTCCAGGGTTGGCCAAGTTCAGGGTCATCAACAGTACTTCATTCTTTATTTCCATTAGGACTCTTCGAGTGTCTATATAAACCATAGCTTTACTTGCACGAGTCCCAGTGAATTCATATATGTTAAACCCATCTTCGAGTTCCTCTGTGTGCCGATTCGCAACACTAGAACGCTTATTAAGCCAATCCGTGTCATCCGATCGTTACACTGATCCAACAGATATCTCTTGGAGACGCCCATGCCCAACAATCGGGATGTGTGCCTCAAGTATCATGTATGCCTATGTTCAAGATGTTTAGAACATCCAGCAACACAATGATCTTCGAAATGGCCCTGGACGTAGGTCCGTGGGTAGAGTATGAAAGCCTTGTAGGATGATCGAAGATGGAACCTCGGGCTTGCTCGGTTCAGAGTCACAAGACGGTGGCAGCGAAAATGTGTCGGAGAATGAAGAATGAGAAAGAGTTGCTGAGCACGAGTTGCTGAGCTCGATAAGTTGTTGATAAGCCAAACTTTAGTCTTTGGCATGGCCTCCTAGTTATGGTTAAAATATCCTTTTCAGACCATATGATGTTTTGTCCCAACACACCTAATATCGATATCAACTCCTCATTCTTGATACATCAAAATCGGAAAATAAAACTTGCACAAATCAAGGATGCCGAGTACTTAGTTCACTTATTGTCTATGGTGGTCCAAAGTATATATGATGTTTATATTATGCCCTACAGAATTTCCAACGAAAGGCATGATCAAAACTTCCAGCCTCCCGTCAGGCCCATGACATTGTGAGGATCCACGCACGCTTTTAAAGCACGAAGGGCCGGCACATTTTGCCCGTATATGGCCTCTATTGGCGTTCCAGCAAGCCCATAATTGGGGTAGATGGGGGCATTGACAACTTGCGTCTGTCCCTCAGCAATTGCCGCTTGTTGAATATGTGCCGCACTTGCAACAGCAGCAGCATGCATATCGGCATCAAAGTCGGATGAGTTCCAGGCATAGGCCATCTCGAAAGGCTGGGAAAAGAGTTGTCGCGAAGGGGGGTACGCTGTTGGGTCAGGATTGTGCAAATATATGGAAGGCTGGAACATCTCCATTGAGTATGAGATGGTGAGTGCACTTTTGTTTGCAAGTGCAGGACCCCAGAACTAATGGAATATCATCAGGAAAGCAGGACAAATCCTATTTAGCAATACGACGTTTACAAACCTGTCACATCATTATAACACGCAGATAT